>JABJVR010049187.1:0-76582 GCA_025773905.1 Chitala chitala | reverse complement strand
TTTTTAAAAAAATTACAACATTTTCCCGTAAATTATTTCACCTTGTAATAAATACCCCATTTTTCACGTTGGGTCTTTACAAACATGTTGGAAACTAAAAAAAAAAAAAAAAAAAAAAAAAAAGACCATCTTCACAGAAGATCCTCTGAGAAACAGGGTTTAATGTTCCAAACCATCACAGAATCCTAGTTATCACGCATTCTGTGTAACTCAGCAGGTTCCACTTCAGCTGCAAACTCCCATGGAATCAGAACTCCAAATCCAGATAAATTGATTGAAAAAAACCCACAAAGTGCCACTTAGCCTAATGTGTGACAGGTGTCCTCAGAAAAACAGACCGTGCAACGGTAGATAGACGAGCAAAGAGCACAAGAGGGCTCTAGTGCACAGTAAGAGTTGAAAGGAAGCATGAACTTTGTGACTCAGTCTCGCCCTCAGGTCTAACCCTGCCAGCAATACTATACCTGCGTTGATGCGCAGAGTGGCCCGTATCCACCTTAATGGTGAGGGTCTCATGGGCGTGGCCCCTTCCAACTCCAAGAGGAGCAGTGTGCTCCCCTTTGCCAGTCGACCTTCCTGTTGCCTTAACCTGGCTCTGTGGAGGACTCGCAGCCTTCTTCTTTGTATGCAAGCCAGGGCCAACTTGACGAAGATCAACATCCCCGTTGGCGTCCATAGCCAGGCGATTGAGAAAATCATGAGCCCGAGTTTGCAGTGCTTCCTGTTGTTTTTGCCCTTGTGGGGAGGGGCTTCTCCTGCCTTGAGGAGGCCTGTCTTGGTGGTCCCCTCTTGGCTGTGCTTCACCAAAATGCCTTTGGTTACGACCATGGTAAGAGTGGTAGTCCTGTGAAGCCTGTCCAGGATGTGAGATACCATGATCATGTTCCACAATGATGCGTGCCCTGCCTGGGCTGCGTGACCTCCCCGGCATTGCCGAGTGCTGCAGCAAGCTCCCAAAATCTGCAAAGGCCTCCTCTTCTACACACCTGCGTTGACAGAAGTAATAGCATTCAACATACACTTTTAGAAAACCACTCGCCCTTACCCACCTGCAACACGAGGGTCCAGGTGAAATGCTGTAAAAAGACCTCCTCGGGAGCTAAGAACAATATTTACAAATGTTCTCTCACACAAACAGGCATCAATACAGTTACACAGAAAAATGTTATGGTGCACGCAGAAGGTGTTGCACTACAATCTTCTCTGCCCTGCCTTAAAAATATTTCACTGAAATGTAGCCTCATCACCACCACACTACTCAGAACAGGAGCTCCTCCTGTGACGTGACAAAAACCTCAACTCCTTGTTCCTCTGGAAAAGTGGTGTCGCTAAATGATGACAAACCTCTCTTTCCGTTCAAGATGGTGGAAGCTCCTGTCCTTTGAGCTGTGGCCCCTGGCAGCTCTCTCTTCTCTGTTAGGGCTCCAGTTGTGCTCTTCACGGTAATTGCTGTGGCTACTCTTGTCCCATTCAAAAGGTAAAAGTCTCCGAGCAGGCCTGCCTTCATAGCGGGTGCCTGGCGAGTGCAGCCTCTCCCTTTGAATTCCTCCCCTAGGGTGTCCCCTGTCCTCCGGGTACCCCTGGAAGTCATCATGAAACTCTTCTTTCCTCCTGCTGTTGCTCCGCCACTCATGACTACGTGTCCATTTACCAGGGGACAGCCTCCTTCGTTCAGCATAACCCAGCTCATGAGCAAAAGGGGGGGTCCGCAGACGGTTTGGAAAGCCCCCAGGAGGAGGGGAGCGCCTCAGGGTTCGTGCTGATCCAGGAGAACGGGCTCTCCTCCAAGCGTCAGTTCTGTGCTGCTCTGCTGAACCAATTCTCTGCCTGTCCTCACGGTACCGTCTGTTTCCATGAAGCCAGGTACTGTCCCTCCCACTGAATCCTCTTTGGAGTTCAAAGTCCACTGCATCCAAAGGAACATGGTTACCATAGTGATGGCCTTCAAAGCGGCCAGGGCTCCTTCTCTTCAAGGCAGACAACCTGTTTCAATAAACAGGAAGTTCACATCTCAACTACTCAACCACCCCAGTTTCCCCCCACATCAGTGATACACCTTACCACTGTACTGACCTGAATGGATGCACGGGAGATCTTGAACGCGGTCTTGACATTATGTTCACCTTCAAGGATTAGGGAGAACTTAAATATAATTACAAGTATAACACTCTGTCTTCTGGAAACCACGTTACGAGATGTTATAGAAAACAAGGTACTCCGAAGAAAATCCATCGCACGCGCGTACGTAAAACAGTAAATATGTTAAACGCAAAACATTGCGTTTGAAAGTAAAATTGTTTGTGGCAACGCAGACCGTCAGACATTATCTTATTTTGCAATAACGATCCATAACTGAAGAAAACACCAAATTAAACAATTCAGTGTGTACCCTCTACCTTAAATCGTAGCTAACCAGATTTTTAAAATAATCTTATAATTTCATGGTGTCCTCCTGAAATCCAAACGTCGCAAAAAATGAACTGTGTAGTCTTCTTCGGTGTTTCGACATAGGTGGATTGAACAGTTTATAAAGTGGCCTAGCTAGTTAGAATAAAAACAGCAGGTTAGCTACAAAAGTTTCTGCAGGAAAATTGACTAACATTATATAGTTGTGGACCTAAATACATACTAGTTGACATGTTCCTCGTGGTAAGCAAAATCATTCGCTACTCATCTAGTTACCCACCTCGGTTAAAACCATGTAAATTATTATCAGCCAAATAACTTACCCCTCGTCACACGCTGTTAAAGAAATAGGACGGAATCCACCAAACCCTTTCACTGACGAAAGATCCTGAGAGGATCATCTGTTTTACATTTTAATTGTGATTACGAGTGTTTCCACTTACAGCGAAAACAACTACTACAAGGAATTTTCTAGCTATATTTTAAGAATATCTTAGAAAAACAGCTAATTACTTTACTGCGAGCTAGCTCGTATAAGCAACCCGGAAACTCTTGGTGACCTGGGAAACAGTATCCCGGAAGTAGACGCCTTCATGATGCGTGCTAGAAATTGTACCAGCGTTTCAACATCAGTAGAAAGAAATGCAAATGAAACGTAAAACTGCATTTTCTGTATATAATGCAAGACGTTTTTTCTAAGTAAATCTAATGATTTTTGACGTAATTAAAGTCACATTAAAGAATTCGAGATTACCGTTTATCAGAATTAATAGATTTCCGTGCAAGAAACATGCTATACAACACAAAACACACATTCAGGTCTATTTTAAGGCTTTTATTTTTGTAGCTAGGTCCCATGCATCACGTCTACAGTGGTTTATGAATTAGCATAACTGCTGTGTTCTCTTTGATACAGGAGATGACAATGTGTGTCGTGTTTCACTCCATGACCAATACAGACCTTTACCATGACTAACTAAACTTTTGTGGAGCTGTGCACTTTGAGAATCCTCTTGTACCCACTCATCATTAATCACAATTACAAAAGATTTAAAAATACTGATATTCCACTCTGACCACTGTGTAAAATGACCACATGTACCCACGTAACAGTCTCCAGTCTCATACTTCAAACAAAACCATACTAATGATCACTTTCAACAGCTTCTTTGCACACTGATTACTCTGTAGAAGACAGTCTCATCAACGGTGTGAAGACTGAAGATCTGTCCTACTCGCCAAACACAGACAGACAGAGACTGCTGGATAGTCATGTACAACCTTCAAAAACAGACAATACACAAAATAAAACTGAAATGCAGCACATGCTACACTTCCAAATACCCTGGATTGCAAAGCAGCTGATTAGATATGGTGCTGGCATCTTTTTCAGAAGCATGGCTGCATTCCACAGGAAATACTGGTGTCAGTCTTGCTATTTGAAAGTGTGACCAATCATCAGTAAATTATTCAAAAATACTGAGACAAACTAGGAAGGATTGATAGATATGCTATTTTTCCACATTCTGTCTGTTCATATCAGGATGCAAGAGATATGAACATATAAACTGAATCCTGTATACTGAAATGTGGTACATTCAGTAGTTTATAATGCCATCTTGATACTACATGACAGGTCATATTTTCCACACAATTGGAAACTGTTTGGATGTTTGCTGTTAGGATTGCTGTGACCAGTGTTGCAGTTGGCTCTTCTTTGGCAGACCATACCAGGCAAATTTACACAAAACACATATGCTATGCTAACAATGCGCACCACGTCAAACACGCTCTGTAGACAAAGTATTATGAGCAATAATCCATGTCTGAATGAATTACCACATTTTACTTACTGAAGGTTACAATAAATAATGAGAGTAAGATATCCCAAAAACAGAGTGCATCAGCATCTGTAAGTGGTAATTTTTGAGTTATTAATTAAATTATTTGTTGGTAATTAAAGTTATCCCTGGGACAGAGGCTTCAGAGCTTTGGAGGAAGGGGCTTTAAAGGAGACTCCAGTCCAGGCTTCTTTTTAAGCTGTGTATCCCGTTTCCATAGAAGCAGGGTCTACAGATGGGAGGCCTGAACTTGAGAATGGAGAAGCCTTCTATCTGTTCTTCTCTGGGTTTCAGTACACAAGCCTGCTAGCCCCTGGGTGCAGAGAGGAGACAGATTATTCACAAGTCAGAGGCAACGGAGGGTCATTTATAGCACAGATATGATTACTGATAGCTAGCAAGATCAGTAGTGGATTACCAACAGGTTACGGAAGGCTGAGCTCATCTGAAGATGGGGCAAGGGTCTGGATAAACTGGGAGTCAGCACTAGGGCAGAAGCCCTCAATTAGATTCTTGTTACAGTCACCCAGACCAGCCCCAGCTGAGAGTGTTGGGTTGGACACAAAGTCTGTGAGGTCCAGCAGGTCCTCTAGGGCTTGGTTATTGCTCATGCTGTGGTTTTGGATGTCACTGACAGGTAAGAACTCTGGGAGGGAAATGAGCTCCTCCTTGGAAACTGGGCTACATCAGAGAACCAGAAGAAACCCAAAGGTAAGAAGTTGCTACTATTTTCAGCTCTGAACAAGATTCAATGTCAATATCTATTTATGATTGAAATGTGCAGTGTTAAGTGTACTTATGCCGTGATGGGAGCTAAAATAAATTTTTAGTTAGCTTGGCATCATTCATAACTGAACTTCAACAGGTACCAAGTGTATTTATTCCAGCTACTCACCTAACGTCCATGGCCTGAACTTCATCAGCAAGCTCCTCTGCTCCAAGCAGCTCATGGTCTGGAGTAGGGCTTACAGGCTGGAGCTTTGGCAGAGGTGGTATGTCAGGTCTCAACATGGCTGTCATACCCCCCATCTGATCCACATTCTGCCCCCTCACTCGCCAATCCACCTGCACATGTACCTGTCCTGCACCTGCATGAACAGAAACATATTGGAACAAAGAGTTTTGGATCTAAGATTCATTTGGAAAACATGTTAAAGTAATGTTTCATCTAACAAAGCATATATGTGTTTTGCTCTGATGGCGATACACCTACCTGTGAGGCCATGAAGAGAAGATGATACAGTCTGTTGGAGCGAAACAGGAGTCAAAGGTTCCACCCAAACCAGATCTTTCTGTCTCAACACAACACAACATTCTGCATAAGCACACAGAGCGAGAGACAAAACGTGTGTGTGTGTGTGTGTGTGTGTGTGTGTGTGTGTGTGTATATATGTGTGTGTACATACATGCAAGTGCCTGTGCACTGTCAGCACTGACACAGATTGTGTGAATGCATGTCAGCAGCAAAAAATTTAAATCTAGAAATAACAGATTCTGTTGTCCATCAAAGTGAACATTTCAAAAAACAAATGCACAACATTTTAGATATTCCTGAAAATGTTGTATTGTGGGAAACGTTCTGTAGGCATTCATTCTCTAGGCATTCATTAGGTATTGAATACATCACAAAATGTCTAAACAATACATACTCTTTTTTCTAAAGTTGGACACAGTATAACAGCACAATGACTGAGTGTGTATACATTGCTGAGAACGCAGAACCAGTTAACTTCTCACACAGCTAGAACATGAACCATTGTGTTAGAGATTCTGACCTTAACCTCAGTGTCTGTCTTCCTTGTCCTCTTCATTATCTCTTCAATCCTCTTTTGAGAGACAGACAAAACATTAACTTAATGAATTTTGCAAAAAAAAAAAAAAAAAAAAAAACACAATGATCAATACCTACAGCTGAGGACACTAAAGTGTTGCATGCTAAACAGCAACTGTCCATGATTTGAAATATGAGTTTGAAGTGTGCAATACTTGAAGATGAGCTGAACATGGATATGGAATCTGAGCACCTTTTTCCTTTGTAGTCTCTCCTCGTTTTCCTGCAGTCTCAGCATCTCCCTCTCATATCGCCGGCGCTCTGCTTCCTTCTGAACCCGAGACTCTACCTCCTCTTTCTGTCTCGGGAAAAGTGACAGCGCATCCACACACAAACACACACGCAAGCGTGTAATATTCAAACCAGTGAGGAGATGGACACAGTAATCATCAGATGCACTATGTCATCTGAGCATACAGCAGGGTTACTGGTGCGTTCACGAAGGACAATGGTGTCTTGATGTGACTTCTGACCTCTCTCTCCAGCTGGGCCTGTAGCTCCCTCCAGCGCTGCTCCTTGTGACGCCGCTTCTCCTCTTCTTCTCTCCTGTGCTCAAGCTCCTCCCTCTGCCTCTGCTCCTCTAGCTGCCGCAACTCCTCTTCTTGCCTCCTCCGCTGCTCCTCCTCTCTCCGTCTTTGGGACACAGATATAGGATAATGATGCATCAGGATGGATACGCATCTCTCACGCACATGCACACACACAAGCACACACACACACGCACCTCTCCTCCTCTTCCTGCTCACGTCGCAGTCTCTCCTCCTCCTCCTTCTGCAATCGGGCCTGACGTCGGCGCTCTGCCAGCAGCCTGGAGGCCTCCTCTGCATCGGTTGTCCCGGCAACGGGCTTCCCTGTGGGTGTGACTGGAGATGCATCTGTCACAGAGAGAGCAGGGGTCATTGTTACCAGGGTTGACCATCTCACACAGATGCCAGAGCAGGTGCTGAGAGGTGAAAATCCCACCTGCACCCTTGTCTCCAGCCAGGTCTCTGTTGGAAGATTTTGACACCTTTCTTTCAGGGGTCTCTGTCCTGGAAGACTTCCGCTCAGCAGAGACGTGACTTCTGGGGCCCTTCTCCTCCCCATCTTGCTTCCGGCTGCTCATCCCAGGAGTGGAAGGACCATTCTTCAGAGGTGATGGAGGGTACAGGCCCCCAGGGCAGGGAGACTGGCCACGCCTCACAAAGGACCTGACCCTTTCAGCACAAAATTTTCATTGTTCTTATCTAATGGTTCATAGATTTGCCAACACTTAGTGAGTGATTGACTATCCGGCCTGAATAAGGACAGATAGCTGGTTATATGATACAGAAATGAGCACAACAAAGTGAATTAAAAGAAAAAAACCTTCTAGGTGTGCCAGGGCCCTGGCTCTGGGCTTGTGTGGCAGGAGATTCAGGACGCCTGAGGGTAGAGCTGCTGAGCAGACTGGTGCAGCTTCTTTCACCAGTCTGTGCCTCTACCTGACAGCACAGAACAGTCACTGTCATCATTCTGCACTCCGTCATCAGACAATAAACAGTCTGTGGTTTCTTTGATGTCTTCCATTTCCTTTTGCAGACAAACTCCAATGTGAGTACTTGTCAGTCATCTTCTATACTGCTTCATCCTGTTAAGGGTGGTGGGAAGCCTGGAGCCCATCCCAGGACACATAAGGAGCAGGGTAGGGGACACCCAGGGCAGGACGCCAACCCACCGCAGGGCACACACACACACACAACAGGCAATTTGGAGACACCAATCAACCTAACCTGCATGTCTTTGGACTGTGGGAGGAAACTGGAGAACCCTAAGAAAACCCACCAAGCTCAAGGAGAACAAGCAAACTCCATGCACACAGACCCAAGGCGGGAATTGAACCCCAGGCCTGGAGATGTGAGGCAACAGAGCTAACCACCATGACACTGTGCCGCCATAAGTAATTGTGATATATATGCAAATCCCAAGTAGCATAAAAATTTTGGAAAAAAAATATTGAAGTTGCCCAAACTTCATACAAAGCACTAAAGCAGACATTTGCAGTACACAATGCTATAAATATATAATACAAAAAATATGTGACGGTATCATTACGAGGTGAGGTCTTATTTTTCTCATAATAAAATTCAAAGTCAGTACAGAAACTGTTTTACTGTAAATTACTGTAATTAACTGCTGTATACGATTTATGATTTAGTTCTCTTTAGCATTAAACAGTTACATCTCATTGCACTTTACTGTGCTTACATGCCTATACACACACACACACACACACACACAGTTTATTATTACTATTATTTTTTGTTGTGTTTATGCTACGTTGCTGCACAGAATTACATCTTACATTAAAATTTGAGTTGCATAACTTCCCAGGGCCAAAAAAGTATCCCTTATGCAAGTCAGGGATTGTCTGTATTTAAATTAATTTTTTTTTTTACTCTAATACTGTCTGCTACTTTGTCAAAAGCTTTAAGCAACCATTTGGAAGTGCTGTATATAAATGAAGTGAGTCGAACTGACTAAAACAACTCCTAGTTGGAATAGTTAAGAAAATTATGCAACTCACTTCTTTCACTTATGTACTGAATTAATTCTTGCATTAGGTTTGCAGTAATAGTAAAGCTATATTTTTTCATTACAAGAAGTGATGCTATATTATGATTTTTATAGTTTGAAGTAGATAATGACCCAATAAAATTTAGCGTGCGACACCATGACATTGCAGTATATAGTGTACAAGACTGTAATTTTTAAAGTGTGGGAGGTTGAGGACAATAAACTGCCATGATGTTTACAAGAAAACATTGTGAGACCATTGGTATGTGGCATACAGCAGTAAAGTTAGGGCGTGTGTTCAGCAAAGGTGTTCTGGCACTGACCTTGGTGGAGTCAGCTGATCTAAATGGGGATCCATTACTGGCCTTTCCGTGGTCAGTGTGACTTAAAGATGCCTTATACGGAGATCTGTGGGGGCTACAGGGAGCTGCAAAAGCAGAGACAAAGCACTTATGGGTCAGAGGTCAGAAGATCAGGCATGAAATGAAGACACGGGTCACGGACAAACCATTATATATAAATCATACCATGACATGGAGAAACTGGAAGGTTATGAATTCAAGACGCAACAGTGTGGTTGGTTTTTACTGCAGAGAAGTGTAGACACAGAGTATGGAACAGAAACGGGCACGCGGCTGGAGGATGAATGGATGGGATGGGGCACATGAAGCACCAGCCCCACTTTCCCAAACAGACACAGGGACACTCTCCAGGTGTCTCAGCAGCAGCCACCCCACTGGCTTCTTACAGGCGGGAGGGGGGAAGTGTCCTAATAACAAGATAACAGGACTCGGCAAGGAGCTGGGTGTGGCTGCTTTGTCTCAAGGAAGCCAGCACTGGCTGATCCCCAAGGCAACCAGAGCCTCTTTGGTGGCGCGGAGTGTGTGTTTGTGTGTGTGTGTGTGTGTGTGTGTGTGTGTGTGTGTGTGTGTGTGTGCAAGCATGTGTGAAAATGCCCCCAAAGAAAATAACTCACAAAAGACCACACACTGTGAGCACATGAACGCAAAATGAAAACCCTAACATAACGATCGTGAATATGTAATTAAAACCTAACTAAAATTTAATTTCAATATATCCAGAATAATGTTTTGTATTGAAAAGATCAAGTTTTTGATCATTTTATGAGTTTTAAATATGTATAATCAATTTTGGCTGTTTTTCCTTCAGCGTTGAAATCGGGCTATGAATTTTTTAATAACTGAAGTGTAAGTCAATGCGCGACTCTCACAAGGACAGAAACTCAAATATGTGGTAAACTGCTTGATGTTTACTGTATTACATTGTGGAGCAATGCTGATGCTTTTCATTAGCATCTCACTGTATACGTACAACAGTCTGTAGAGCCGGTTTTAACATTTACTGGTCTGTGCCCGTTTCTGATATGCTGCTTTATAAAACAGTGATCTAAGGGGGAATGCGGCTTTAATGTTATATAAAGACGTTAACTGAGTTTCTGAGTTTATCAGAATACGAGTCCCTACCAGCAAATTCTGAAACCTCTAACCCCTTGTGTTAGTAAGCACAGGCACAGAGTCACATACGCACTGTACAGCGTTTGCCCATACAGACACACACACACGACGGCATTAGCTCAGTACCAGGCGTACTTTCGTCGCTGATGCAGGGCAAGGCGCTGAGGTCTTGAGCCAGTGCGTTTTCATACTCTGTTCAAAAGGAGCACCAGAGTTAGACGTTGCCCCGGCACACCTAGCTAACGCAGAGCTCCGCTGGCTGTGAATTTCACACACACAGCATCAGCCACACCTGACCTGTATATCTCTACACCCATCACAGGACACACACCCGCCTGGTCAGCCTGGTCATGTAACACTGTACATGTAGAACATGGCAAGGGAAGCACGTAGGCACTGAACACTTACTGTCCTGAAGAGATACTGGGGGAAAAAAAAGCAGCACAAAAGTTTAAAAAGACTTCAAAAGCCTGTTCAAAATAAATGCCTGTACACAGCAGCTTTCACAACGTGTGAAAGGCCGCCGTGAAGACATATATTTCAGTTCAGAAATGCACTATCATATTGCCACTTAATGACACCCTTATTTCACTGCTTAACATATTTGAGTAACTACGACACCCTGTGTTTAAATTTGTCACAGTTCAAAGGCAGGTTTTGGAAGCCAGGCCCATTATCCACAGCCATGTGCTAGTGTGATACTGATCCCAAATCAGTCTCTGTACAACTCTTGCATGTGGCCTTTAAATAATTAATGCCCCAGCGCACAGTCATTCTTTCAAACGCAGCACCAAGCCTGCACCTTGTGATGGACCTGCTTACTGTGTTTATGGGGACAGCTACATACCCAATCTGATATACACCACCATCACGAGGACATAACTGATCCCCAGCAACATGTCTGTACTATGTATACAAACAAATCTCACGTACACTGTGTCTAGCAGTTTCCAAACCAGTCCAGCATTACTTGTCTCCTTCACACATATAAAATAAACCGATACCTCCTGCCTCCATCAAATACAAGAGGAGCCATTCATCCTGAATTTACGGCATTCTGCCTGAAACACTCTTACGAGATGATTTACTGTATCCTTCATCTTTCGCACAATAACAAAACAGCCCACTCTGTCCCATCTCTGTCAGACACCAAATGATCTGCTGTATCACATAACCCTGCCAAACTGTGCCCTGTTCTCAGCAGCGCGAGTCTCTCCCCTGCAATGCAGGCTCCACACCCTGTCTCCATGCTCTTTGGCTGTCCCTGTCTCAATTCCCCCCCCCACCCCCACCTCCGGCGTATGCCTGGGAAGCTCCTGACTCACCCTCCGGGGTGTCGCTGGACCCCCCCCAGGTCCAGCGCTTGGGCCACGGCTCGCTTCGCTGCAGGGGGTGCTGCGTGAGAGCCTCTAGCCGCTGCTGCTCGTTGCGTTCTTGCACAGGGAAGAAGAGGGACTCCCTGACAGAGCCATCGCTACGGCGGCGCGAGGCAGGGACAGGCTGCTCCATGATGGCAGCCTTGTCTGTCTGCACTCACCTCCGGATACTGGCGTCTGGGGCGGAGGCCCTTCTCCTGCCTCGCTCTTTTTCCTCCTCCCTCCCTCCCTGTCTCTGTCTCTCTCTCTCTGTCTCTCTCTCTCTCTCGCTCTCTCTCTCTCTCTCTCTCTGTTTCTCTGTTCCTCGCTGTCTCTGTTTCTCTTGGGTATCAGTACCTTCTCAGAGTGTGAGCTGGAGGAGAGCACATCTGCACGTGGCTCCGCCCACGCACGCCTGCCAGACACGCACAAAAACACCACTGACACAGGTTGCCTCACAGAGGGTCGCTGCCTCTCTCTCTTTTTGTCTCTCTCTCTCTCTCTCTCTGTCTCTCTTTCTTTTTCTCACATATTAACTTGTGGTTGATGAGATCCTCATGCACCCCCCCACCTCCCCACCATCATCCTGCAGGCCTGAGGCTGTCCCCTTTCTGCCATTTAACTCTTGGCTGCCCAGAGCCAGTGCACACATGGGACCGACTAAGTGACAGGGCCATATGACACAAGCCTGATAGCCCAGCTGAACTGTACCAGGTTTCAAGCAGATTCACCCCCTGACAGGGAATGGGATGATCGTGAAGCGTGTGAGTCCAATTACGCTGTGCTGCTGACATAAGCCCACAAGGCCATGTCGGAGATTCACTTAGGACCTCCAGAAGGACACGTGTCCATTATTCCACCTGACCGATAACCCACAGACAGAAATATGAATACACAGCATTCCTCCCACCCTACCAGCTCATATCTGCCCTCCTCTCACCATTCTCTCTGTCATGTTCAGTGGAGCCACACCTGAAGCACCATTTTTTGTCAGGTCATTACTGGTTTGTGTTACAAATAGGTGGCACTAAGCAGTCCCTAACATGTGATTGGTCAAATTTTTTTGTGAGAGCCTTTAACTAAAAATAACAAAATGTAGATTCATCAACATAGGCAAAGGGAGATGAGCTGAGTGGGCTACACTAGCACTCTGGAGCTAGATGGACAAGTGAATATCAGCCAAGGCCACGACCTCTGTGGCCTCAGTGGCAGTTAACAGCCTTAGAGAGCAGGGGCAGAATGCAGAACACAGCGTCACTGAATGCAGACGCAGCAGGGGTGGACTCTGGCACAGGACACCGGGGCAGGGAGGGTGGATAACAAACACAAATGGGGGGGGGACGTCGGGCACTGCAAAGAGAGGAAAATCACTGCAAAGCAGCACCCAAAAAACCAGGCTGTCATGGTAACACCTCTGCAAAACACAAGGGATCCCACAGCCAGCTCAGGCAATGACACAAAGCACTGGAGAGCCACGCCCTAACCAAGACACAGAGGAGTAACAACGACACACAGCAGCACGCACACCAATATTCACACATGGGCATATACATGTGTGCAAGGTCATGCAGGTCAACAAGGAGCAATTCACCAAAATGTCAATACTGACATCTAAAATACCACTCAGCACAGTGACGTCACCTCTGACAAAGACGGGTCAATAACAAGACCATGGGTAGAATCAGAAGCTGGAACCCTGGAAAATTCAAAGCAGGAACATAAATCTCCCTTTCACAAAAAGGTTTAGCTGTCCTCAGTGCACAATAGGAATAATACACAAAGAGCTATTTTTTATTTCCCCATGACAGTAATAAAACTAATGATGATATCATTAATTAATGATTTTTAAAAACTATTTCCATACAAGCCATCTGGCTTGCAGGGCATTTTTGGCACACCCAGGAAAAGAGATTACCTGCCTCATGCTGGGACGTGAACTTTAAATTTAATGCCAAGCAGGCAGAATTCTCCATTGCTTTGCCACACTGCTGCAGTCATGACATGAGCCTCATGAGAGGCATCAGCGAGAGCCTGTCCCGATCCCCGTAATGGCTGCTATTTGACGTTCCTGTGGTGAGAGGTGACCATGTGACTGCTTACGGAACTCCCAGTGCAACAGCTTATGTTCATAGCACTGATGCCAGAATACAAATGACACAAATGAAAACTGGGAATAAGGCTGTGTCCATAGCACTGGCTGACTAATCTGTGACCTCTGGCAGCCTCTGAGCTCTTCAGTATAGTAGGTGCAATTAGTTCACATGATCTTCAACACCTCCAGCAATCATCATTGGCATATATTTTGAAGAACGATGGCAGCCTCTCTCCTACAGTGGGTAACGTGCTGCTTAAACCCTGGTTTAAATGGTGTCGTCCTGATCACAGGCAAGCCCCAAAAGTACAGTTTATTAGCTTATTAAGACAGTCCTCTACTTAGACATTATGATTTGCATTGTTACCTCTGAGCGACAGGACACACAACTGTGTGTGAATGTGAAAGCAAACAGTGAACTGTGCTTGGCTGACTTCTGACTTTTTCCTTCTCACAGCAGCAATACGCAGCTTGCGTCATTGCTCCTTCGCTGTGCGCTGCAGCTTAGTCCTTTTCCCTTACCGTCTGCTCTCACGCAGTACAGCAGTGGTGGTCAATGCAAGCCCAGAGCAGCTACAGCGGTCACCATGGATACATTTTCCTCAACTGAGTGAATATTCCATTCCAGGCTGACTACAGACTGGATGGTAGCATGGATACAACTGCATTTTCCATTTAAAGCTGTAATGAGAAAGCGGATATAATTATAGGAACAGTACCTGCATTTTCATGTTAGTCATTGTGAATAGACAAGGTGAATAAACAGAACTTTATCGCCTGAAGGTTCATATATGATTCTCAATCTCATCTCTCTTTTGTGCACATTCTGTACATCAATGTTTTTATGGTCTGTGACATTGGGATTTTCAGCAGCCATAGGTAGGAAACCACAGGCAAGAAAACATGTGCACCTGAAAACAATATATGGGACCATCTGGAGTGTCCACAAGCAACACACAGGGAGAAAGATAAAAAATGAAATATTTCACAGGTTATTGCAGCAAAACACACACAAAAAAAATTAACCTTCTTAAAAAAACAGCTTTCCTACTCTTTGAATTTGTCAGGTTCCATTGTTGTACAAGAGAACTGTAAGCAAACTATAAGTTATGTCTGTTAGCTGTGAGGAACATCTGGTTAGTCTTCACACAGACACCGGATTCCTGGTCTTTTATATGTTGCATCTAAGCTTTCACTGCAACTTGAACCATTCATTCAACTAACAAAGTTCTGCAGTTTATCCTTTGTGAACACAGACACACACTCACACGCAGTGCTGAGGGGTCTAATTTCAGTCTACCACTATAAATGTGAGCAAACATTACTACTATATGTACCACCATAACACCACCTTATCTACAATATGTATTTAAATACATTTCGTTGTATATGTACCCATCTACAGTAGTAACCATACAAATATTCCAATATTCACAATTGATCGGAAGCCACTTATTCCAATAGGCTTGCAAACTAAATAAATGTTATACCTCTCCAGAGCACACGGAGCAAAAAGTAAACATACACAAAACATTCACGCTCACTTTCGTCTCTCACAAGCGTCGCTGACGTCACCTCGCGACATCATTTCTGGAGGCAGAAATCGCGAGTCACACACGGCTTTGAGTCTCTTTCCATAAAGTAGGCAAGGGAACAGCAAGTGTGACTAGCATGGATTCAGCTTCCACAGATCTGACAAACACTTTCTCAGTTTACCCTAGTTACAATTATTCTACTATGGGTTGCGCATCCTTTAACGTAAACCAAGGCGGATTAACGTTTCGGTTTTTATTAATTTCAGTAATTCATGATAAATCTTACAAATAAAAACATATTCAGTAGGTATGTTTTTGCAAAAGTAAATCTTTTGTTTTGTATTTATGACACACAGTCCTCTTGGCAGCAATATACAATGATGTGAATATGACTGTCAAATGAAGAAGACACTTGCAGAGATTCAGTAATTTACCATGGACCTTGAACAGCCAGTAAACACCAATGTCATCCACACCTTCTGTTTCAGCAAAGCAAGTCGTCCTACCTTTAATCTACGGGTTTTCATGACCAAGATAGATTGAAGAAACCCGATGACCCTAACGCCTGGCTGGCTTCTAGCTCCCCACGCGGGCTCTTACCTGCGGGTAAAATCTCCAACACGCAATCCGCCTTTGCTGTAAATTTGTGTAAATTATTCGGGAATTAAGGCGAAATCATTCCTCTTATAGACGGTCTTTTTGTCTTAACACTATCACGCCCGGTCGCTCGTAATGAGCTGCGACGAATAGGCATGTGACTGATTAATGAATATTTGTATTTTTTTATTTGCACTTTCCTTGTCTAATCAACAATCGCTACACGGAGGTACGTTTGTTTTCACTGACAAAAATATTAACGGGAGAGTAAAAAAATTAAAGATGCCACGTACGTGTTATATACAGAGAGCAGGTCAATGGACGTTTATTTGCGTTACATATTAACGGTGGGATTTTTGACTCCGTGACTGTTACTTAAAAACAACCATGATTTATTTTTATTATATTTTGTAGCAAATCTAGTTAAAAGAATCTTTTATAACGATAGAAATATAGATATACATTCGCTTTCGTGTTATACATTTAGAATACTGTACATGTAACGTTTCTCACTCACACAACTGACATTTCAGACAAAAAAACAAAAAGATATTAGTTAAGATAAAACATAAGACAACAGATGGCAGGAAGGTTTGTGGTAAATTAGGTTTATTTCACTACTAAAATGTGTCCCCAGAAGAGTACTAATGATAGTTGCCTTCCTTTGTTGGCCAGCAATGCTTACTCCTAACCTCTTCTTTTCCACGTTTTAATTAATATTTTACATATCCTAGAAAACAGGTACTACAAAAACGTATTACTTTGCAAGGACCCTTTTGTAAAGTACAGAGAATGTATAAATGACTATCTACAATTCACATTTCTGTGCAGTCCAGTTGACACTGAAGACTCACATTACTGTACCCCATGCAAACCTGATTCTCCATAGGGGTGAAGCAGCTAATACAGAGACACACTCTGGGCCTCCAGTTACAAAATTAACAGGATACACTTAACACATTCAATTAATTCTGAATCCTTATATGACATGACATGCTGAATTTGTTCTAGCAAGTCATAATTTTCACTGCAAACCATTTATCTCATGTTTATACTGTTTTTATTCAAGCAAAGCAACTGGTATCAGAGAAAAAAAAAGTTAATTACAGTGTTGGCTGAAATACAAAATAAGATTACTGTTCTTCAACATATATATTTTTTTACCAGATGAGATTATCACCTTTGTACTTTCTTTCATTCAGTAAATGGTAAAAAGTCACACTGTACCTGTTTCAACACAATAACCCCAACTTCCACACATCCAATTACACCAGCAACACTCGTGTCATTAGTTTGCCACAAAACCACCTAAGCAATCACTGAAGCAAACTGACCAAATTAACTACAGCTGGAAATTTGGAAAAACCTGGAGACTGTGACCAAGATACATGTAAAACAAAGCAGCAGACAAAAGATAAAACGCTTCATTCTTTTATTGGAAATCCAGATAGTCTGAAATGAAAATATAAATACACTAAAACTAAAAAAGATACAGCGTATGTATACGATGATCAGGTGTTAGTAGTGAGCGAATTCTCTATCCGCTTCTTATGGAGGGTAACAAAAAAACCTGTGTCTGAATTATAAAGGGGGTGGATGTGGTTCTTAAAGTCCCTTCATTATCACTCTTCTTTGAGGAAGAGGGAAAATCCATCTTCTTCCTCACACAATAGTGGTCACATATTGGGTAGGGAAGCAGAGACCTGGTTCAGATCTGATGAAAAAGGAAAACAAAGGTAAAATGTAACACCAATGGAAAATGCAAGAGGCTTCATCACACCCAGTCCAAATTTATTAATGAGCACACTGTGAAATGCCAGGCAGGCTTAACATGGTCTGATGCAATTTTATCGCTCTGTATAGCAACGAACATGAGGAAGAGCAGCCGTTTGACATGAAAACATCCAAACTGCTTATACTTACATCATCAATGTCGTCGTCGTCATCGCCGATGTCATCAAATTGAATCTCGTCATCGTCTCCAGGGCCAAACGTGTCCGTCTCATTGATTTTAGCTGAAATGAGATGACAGATATACAGTATTCAGCCCTTTTACACTGATAGACCTCTTTTTAATCCCACTCATCTATTCATTTGCTGAACTACTGTTTTATATCCCAGGAACAATCATGACCAGAAGCCTTCCTTAAATGTACACATTATGACATCAAGGTTGTTTACATGTCATGTTGCCTCACAGCTGATTAATGCATTACGATGTTCTTAGCATTTTGGCATAGGAATTGTCATGAAATAATGCAAAAACTTAAAAGCTTGTCATACAATAGAATTTGTAAATGTAAAAATCCAACATTCTTCAAGGGGTTAACCTTGAGAATTTGCACTTTCCATCATTACAACGGTTTATTTCATTAAAGTATCTAGACTGTAAATAGTGAAATTGGGCAGCATTATACCAGCCAATGAAGTACAACCTCACAGTGGTTGACACCTTTGTTTTGCAATAACACTGGTTTGGGCTGGGTTTGTGATTGAAATGGGACAACATATTGAGCTTCAGTTTGTACGTCTGCTAATCTCAACAGCGAAAGCGTTGTGGCTTCTCACTGGCTCTGGAAACAGTGGTAAAATGCCAATACTCACCATGCTCTGGAAGTTCTCCATAAGCCTTCAGACTACGGGCCTCATCAGCATTGTATTTCAGGATGACATCAGCCTTGTTGTCCTGGAGAGGGGACACGGAACGTATGGCAACTGAGCTTCATATTAACGCCTGTCAAAAACAGACATATCCGCTTTAACTTGGTAAATTCAAGAAACTTCTCCACCAGTGTGCAAAGACAGACCAAGATCAGTTTTCTAACAGAAAAAGTGTTGTTTTTCCATTACTTTTTTGTAAACTTTCCAATCTTACAAAGATGTTTTCAGCCCTGCTGCATATCTGGGACCATGCATTTGAGAAAACATTAGCTTCAATACAGTCAACCCAATGTAAGTTTTTACTGATTAAATGCATTACTGTCATGGAAAAAACCTTACACACTCTTCTCCATCTGTATGCAGAGTCTTTCCCTCGTCAGAACAGTGGTTTTCATAAAATACTCACAATGCAAAGCAACAGCTTCCACTAACACTGTCTAAACATGTCAGTTGTTTCAGTGGTCTTAATTTCTATGCATTTTTACTCATTTAATTAATTACTCCAGAGATTATTGTACATTAGGTCACGTACATTTACAGTCTCAATCTGTAGCTCCAAATATTTCCACAAATAGTATTGTGGAGATTAAAGGAAAGTGTTCCACAAAACTGACAAAAAAATGTCACAAGCCATGAAAGGTGTCATGAGCGTAAATCTGGACGTGTTGGTATATAAGATACTGTGACGCACACAGACACATTGTGTTCAGAGTGAGCCGCAACACTGCTTAAGGAGCTGCTTTGCGAAGGTGTAATGCTGTTTTCAGGGTTCAACACCTTAATGTTCTCATTTTATAATTAACATCTTATAACAATACTGGGGAGTGATTTCCTGATGCAGATGTAAAATGTGTAGAACTACAAATGAGGCTCAAAGCTGAGCTGGGTGTTACTGAAAAGCATATATGGAAAAAGGCTAACCTACCTGGTAATCTCTTAGTCCCACCAGTATTATATCAGATGTGTTAATCCAAACCTGTTCAGAAAAAAAAGGTGAGAACACACGTTATTTTTCCTATCGCAACCACACACCCAATTGACATAATGGGTACTGTAGATTATGTGCTGGTTTCTCTACAATGCTACCAACTCAACTCAAATTTATTTATAGAGCGCTTAAACAACACAAAAGTTGACCGAAGCTCTTCACAAATCATAAAATAGAAGATAAAATTGAAAAGATTTAAGGTACAAAAATAAAATAGGTAAAGTACCATACACATCAGTAAAAGAAGAAATATATTACTGTTTTATTTATTTATTTAAGAAAATAAAATAAACCTGTGCAATTGGACGAGGAGCACTCAACACCCCCTAATGCCAGCGTCATATGCTACCGAAAATAAATGAGTCTTTAAATTAGTTTTAAAAGACGGCAAATTTGGAGAAGAACGGACAGAGAGCGGAAGAGAGTTCCATATTCCATGTTCCAACTCAACCATGACAATGAAGTAAACTGCACATCAATATCATGCTAAGTGTTGTTTAACAGTGCGTTACTGGTTTTCAGTATAACGAACATGGCTCCAGATAGCTTTGGCACCCAGGCCCTTCACATTATAACATTAGGTTGTAGCGTAGCCTAGTAAATGGTTAGGGATGGTCGCTGTTCTACAGGTTACTAATGCATTCAAAGAGCGCTGAATAAACACTGGTGGAATGCACACTGCATGCCAGGCAGCAGCGAGGAGGGGGATGCCTTCGTGCAGGAAGCTCGCCATGAAGACAGATGTTTGTGCAATGCCCAGATGAATGCTGGGAGGTAGGGCTCAGCACCAAGACAGACCTTTTTTCTGAGCTTCCCTCGAATGTGGCACAGCCTCTTCACTCCGTCAAAGCACATGGCCTCCAGACGCCCGTTGCCCAACATTTTTATCACTTGTGCGTATTCTGGAGAGATGGATCTGGATTAGTCGGAGTTGCGTGTAACTTGCACCAATAGGACAGAGCCAGATTACGCGCTATGTCCACATTCACAGTCTTGAGCTACTCACCCTGTCCGTCCTCCTTGAATACCAACTCTCGCTTCTCGGACTCGTTCTCATTCTTACCTCGTCGCCGGTTCTTACCTCCCTTACCTGTGACAAGAAAGATTTTAAAAGTTCTTATATTCATCTTTTTGAAAACCTTTATTTAAAATTTCCCATCATGCATTTCCTGCAACTGCTAATTTTTGAGCGCTCAGATTTCAGTGTGCATTCCAGAGCGCACCTTCATGACCATGTATGGTAGAGGAGGCCCTGGAAAAAAGGATAGTCTAAATTAGGAATGCAGATTTTAGAGAGTTCTTTTGGTCGACGATTAACTGGTTAAATACGACAAGCCTACAATCGTGTGTATGACTAATTTAAAAAGTCTAGTCAAAGCCAATCACACTTTATTTTCACTTTATTTCCCACTATAACACTTTTATTCAGCTTCTGTGACAAGCAACAATTTAGTCGATACTACATTTAATACTTCCAACTTGAAGAAAAATATTTTTAACAAAGTATTAATCACCACAACGGCAATGGAGAATAGTGCCTTGTTAAATTCGTCATGAATCACAACCTGTTTATTTTCCACCATTGTAGCAGATACACGTTCAGAAGAAATTACTCAACCAATTACCAACTTCGCTTTATCTACCCGAGTTGAGTATATTTCTCCCAGAAAAAAAGCCTTGGCATTTTGGTCATATTTGTTTTCCTGGTCATGAGCCATCTGAAGTCCACTCTCACTGCCACTGGCCACAACCATCCCGTCCTTCCTTAACATTTTAGGCAGTTTCACGTTTCACTATGTACGAAAGGGGTAGGTGCATAACCTTTAACCTTCAGAGCTTGTGAACATTTTTTGCTGATTTGATACTGGATCAAAAATGAAATATTAGTAAAATTTAAAAAAAACATACTGTACAGTTTGCATGAAAACCACATACTTATGTCAATCAACACAATCCCATACAGACCTCCTGTTGGCAGCCCAATTCATTTGATTTTTTAGATGCATTTACTGTACCTAACAGTTACCATTACTTTGCAGACATTTAGCCAGTAGTCAAGATCATCTTCCTCGTTAAGAGCAGCTAAAACTGAGTTAGAAAGTGGAAAGTGCTTTCCACATCAACATATTTAGCTGTCACAATAACATTAATTTTTTGTTGGCCATACTGGTGATTGTGGTCATACTGTTAACAAAATTGTTATTTTAATTATCTACAAACTAGAATGTTAACATAATTACATTAAAGAATACAGCTGTACTTGAGACTTGTAATGGGTTGAAGTGTGTACTCTTAGTTGAAACATAACAGAATTCTTATGCTTGTCTGGCCATGTTTCTCACTATACAAATCCTCATGAGTGTTTGTGAACTTTCATGAACCCACCTGTAAATAATAAAACACGTTCACACTTTTCTGCCATGAAAAGTAACGGTCAGAAAAGATAATTGTGTTTAACAAGATCAACCAATGCACACGTGTTGTCCAGAGGAGACTGATTTACCGTGACACCTACAGGCATAGCACACCACAGTAAACACAGTGATACGCCATTTCATGCAATGATTTCAGCCACTGCTACAATTTTGTGTTCACATTACACTCCATGCTGTCAAAAAAAGTGTACCCAATAATTAATTTACATCAACCAAAGATAACCAAGACTGTAGTAAGAAAATTTTGCGTTTATTTACTTACAAAGGAATAGCATGCCGTGTGCCAAAACACAAGCAGAGATTTCCAAAAGCACATTTTCTCACGGAGTATCTACAAACTAGCGCGTAACATGCTTCAACAGCAACAACTGCGCACAATACGGAAATATACGACAAGTATTTAAGTCGCCGGTTCCATCTGGAATAAATTCAAATAGCAAACAAACCCAAATATCCGGTGTTATAATGCAGGTGACTAAATTAAATTGCGTATAAAAAAAAATCTCCGTATAAGAGAACATTGGTACATGACGTAAATACATTGTTGCTCCTTTTTGTCTCAAAAACCAAAACACACTAAATGGTCGTATATCACTACAGTAACAGAAATCAGCTTTTACAAAAAATTGGTTGTCAGAATTTCTGTAGTCAAAATACAAAATTAAAAAATTTAAATCAATGCAAGTTTTCTATATAGTAGGATTCTTAAAATCCAAGTCAGCTTGTATTAAACCCGTTTCTACGATAGATAAACAAAGACTATTGTCTAATATTACCAATAAAAGCCAATGAACATTTGTTAACATTTCCAGCAGACAGGAGGCCCGTGTAAGTGGCCGACACTCCAACCCACCAGTGACAGCCTGACCGCAGTAAAACGGTACCACGCTGAGCTGTTAATACTGTGTATAAGGCTGACCTGTACATCAGTTATCGTATTCCAGCATTTAAAAATGTCTTTTCTTCATTGGGCTGTTCAGTAGACAGTTATTCAGTAGTTCGTTTACAGTGATAGTCTCCGATATGATAATGCTTTAAAGCATGCGAACGAAGGCTGGCAGCTTTGACAAGAATTAAAAGGCTGGGTATACAATAATTTACACCACATACTCACCTTTATTTTTCGGCATTTTGAGTTCCGAATATAGTTAAACTGACCGTGTCGACTAAACTATTATAGCTGAGGGTGCTCACGACTCAGACCACTATAGTTTAACCGTGCAAAGTCTACTTTCAACGTCCACCTCTATAACGAATCCCTCCTGACAACACACGCATGCGCAGTGTGCGCACAGTAGTCTTCAAGCAAAACTTTATTTACAACTTTACAATGCACCGTGAAGTTCGTGTTTATCCATAATTTCCAATATGTTGCAAGTGTTATTTTGCAATAACTTGTTTACATTCTATAATTAACCATTAAAAATGAACCCTTAAGTGTCATAATACAAATAATATAAAGCTGAAAATCACACTAGTACATTTGGATATTTTTTACAGTACTAGTACCACTCTTTTGCTTTAGTTGAACAGTGAACACATAATATCTCACCAATGTTATATTGCTGGTGCACACTAAGTTTGTCATTTCTAATAATAGTAATGTGTTATCACGGAGTAAAGGGCTAAATGGCTTTCTCCGGTGTAAAACAACTTGGTGTCTTCATTTGTGTACAGTGCTCAAGTTTTTTTCTCTACCAAGACATCACTGGGGTGTTGAGGGCCCTCCTAACAGCCATCCCCTCACAAAGGACATAATTACATGATTTCATTCCAGTGTATTTTTTTCCCCACACACAGTAAACTGTCCTTTTTTTGTGAAAATGTTTTGCGCATTCAACACGCCTGAACTCTTTCTCTTCAATTTGAACGTACAGCGTCGCATGATTGGTCCGAAACAAATTTCAACAATTATAAAATATTGCTACTTTGAGATATAATGCATTTTATAGAAATAATGAAATTACAAATTCCTTGAGCATTTGTTCTGAAAATGTATTTACACTGGGTGCAGCTGTGTGAGATGCCTCAGCTGCACAAGCACTATAGAGGGGTGGAAACCTAGAAGAATTCCAAGGACCCATAACTGTCTGGAGCCCTGTAAGATTAGAGCATAGCATAAAATCTTAAAGTACTAGAATGTCTTTCAAGGGTCCCAAAATCTCTAGCAGCAGCAGCAGCCCTGCTCAGCATGGATGAGCAATACAGTTGTGCTCAAAGGTTTGCATACCCTGGCAGAAGTCGTGAAATTTTGACATTGATGTTGAAAATATCACTAATCATGCCAAAAAACTTTTTTTAATTTAAGGATAGTGATCATATGAAGCCATTTATTATCACAAAGTTGTTTGGCTCCTTTTAAAATCCTAATGATAACAGAAATAACCCAAATAGCCCTGATCAAAAGTATACATGCCCTGGAATGTTTGGCCTTGATACAGACACAGAAGGTGATGCACACAGGCTAAAATGGCAATTAAAGGTTAATTTCCCACATCTGTGGCTTTTAAAATTGCAACTAGTGTCTGTATATAAATAGTTAATGAGTTTGTTAGCTTTCACATGGATGCACTGAGCAGATTGGATACTGAGCCATGGGGAGCAGAAAATAACTGTTAAAAGACTTGTGTAACAAGGTAATGGAACTTTATAAAGGTGGAAAAGGATATAAAACATACCAAAAACCTTGAATATCTAACTCAGTACTGTTCAATCACTTAAGTGGAAAATTCTGAGATCTCTTGATACCAAGCCAATGTCATGTAGACCAAGAAAGATTGTAGCCACAACTGCTAGAAGAATTGTTTAGGATACAAAGAAAAACCCGCAGGTAACCTCAGGAGAAATGCAGGCTGCTCTGGAAAAAGATGGTGCGGTTGTTTCAAAGAGTACAATACACCGATACTTGAACAAAAGTGAGCTACATGCTCAAGTTACCAGAAAGAAGCCTCTACTGCGCCAATGCCACAAAAACACCCAGTTACAATATGGCTGACAGCATTTTGACACGCCTCACAGCTTCTGGCACATTGTAAACTGGGGTGACGAGACCAAAATAGAGCTTTATGGTCACAACCATAAGTGCTGTGTCTGTGGAGGGGTCAACAAGGCCTATAGTGACAAGAAAACCATTCCCACTGTGAAGTATGGTGGGGGTTCACTGATGTTTTGGGGGTGTGTGAGCTGTAAAGGCAGGGGGAATCTTGTCAAAATTGATGGCAAGATGAATGCAGCAGGTTATCAGAAAATACTGGCAGAGAATTTGCGTTATTTTACATGGGACACTCTTAGACTTTCCAGCATGACAATGACCCTAAATTCAAGGCCAAGTTGAGTCTCCAGTGGTTACAGCAGAAAAAGATGAAGGTTCTGGAGTGGCCATCACGCTCTCCTGACCTTAATATCATCGAACCACTCTGGAGAGATCTCAAACAAATGCTTCATTCAAGACGACCAAAGTCTTTGCATGACCTGGAGGAATTTTGCCAAGATGAATGGGCAGCTATACCACCTGCAAGAATTTGGGGCCTCATAGACAACTATTACAAAAGACTGCACACTGTCATTGATGTTAAAGGGGGTAATACACAGTATTAAGAACTAAGGGTATGCAGACTTCTGAACAGGGGCCATTTCATTTGTTAACTTGTCATGCTTTGTTTTGTGATTGTGCCATTCTGTTACGACCTAAAGTTGAATATGAATCCCACAAGAAATAAACATGTTTTGCCTGCTCACTCATGCTTTCTTTAAAAAATTACCAATTCTGTAAGGGTATACAAACTTTTGAACACAACTGTATATCATACTTGTCTGTAAAAAAAAAAAAAAAAAGTCACAAACATAACTTCACGGGCTTTCATATTGGTTAATTTGCAAATTAATGTATCACCTTATGAAGCCATGGGGTTCTTGCACTAACCCACCTTTCCCTGCCACCCCATGCATATCAGTCATAACAAGGCCATTTGGAGACAAGCACAGATAGTAACAGCAATTATAGGTGACAGTATACAGAATGGTTACAAATTATGATACAGTTTAGTATAACAGTGACTTTCAGAAGGCATGTTAATCCTATAATCACATGACACTCCCTTTCTCTCTGTCTGGGTGAAAAGTTAGCTGGACCCAGACTAAAGAGGAACACAGTAAATTCCTTTTCGCAGGATGGCTAGACAGAGATAAAAAAATGACAGCAGCCACTCCCTTATCTCCAGTCCCCCTTAACTGGAATTAACCCTGCACTAGCAGTATCTGCTGCTAAAATGTTTGTTTCCAAGTACTGGACAAATGAACTGCTGATACATTTTCTTAAATTGTAAAAATTTTCTACATATTAACAAGGTCACAAAAGTCATCAACTACTTGCTCTAGGTTATTCTGTCATATGTTAACAGCTCCAGCGTTTGTACAGCTACAGGGACACATTACAGAAATTCTTGCTACTCAGTGTTATTCAACTAGATCATTTTAAATGAAAACTGGACACAACTTGAGCTGTACCATAAACCATGTATCAAAACTTATTTTACCATATGAATGTCCTTGATAGTAATTCTACTGCAGATATTCCAGAATGGTATGCTGGTTTATAGTTATTTATTATTGACACATTCATTATGTTACCTTCTTGTGACAAAATTTATTAAAAGCAGCATTATATAATATACACAAGTTAAGATATACAGTACAATTAAGATTTTAATTCATAGCCCAGTTGAGATTACTCTATATGCAACCATACTGTACTCTTCTGTACTATTCATAGTATTTTTAAAATCCTTCTTGAACCATATCTGCATCTTGAGGACAGAAACACATATTTACACATGAACACACAAATATGTAAACATATATTTTTATTTAATATTATTAGACATAACATTTGTATCTGATGTGTGCGCAACTTCCTCCTACAGGAAGAACAGGAGATTCTTTGAACTCCAAATGACTTGTCTTTTTGCTGGTCTATGTCATTGACGCAAGAGCAGAAACACTGTTGTTCACCCACTAATGACTGTGGATTGAAAGGTATTTTTTGGGCTTGTAGCATGTGGACTGCCAATATTTACATCAGGCATAAATCGTGTACAATACCTTTAGACATGGACAAGTTGTCTGATGCCAAGTTAAACTAACTTGTCTTTTTATACCACCAAGTATCTCATTGCTCATTGTTTGTCTACATAAACCTGAGATCTCTATCAGTGTTTACAGTACTGCAGAACAGTCAGTAAGTTCACCAAGATACAGAAGTGGAAGGAAAAATAAAAAGCTGAGGTTAAATGGAGATCCACATTGCTCCTCCAGTGCAGACTGATAGCCTGTCAGCTGTGCTTCAAATACAAAGCATTTTAAACCTGTGAACAGTCAGTATACTGAGGTGATTCAGAGACAATGAGGAAATAAAAACAGTAGTGGCTCTGAAGATTAAGATCATATACATCAAACAGATACAACCATAAAACTGTGCTTGTGTTGCACTTAAGCAGAGGTGAGGACAAGTGCCTACTCATGTCACAAGACATGGAATTAGATGGAAGTTCGAGTTACTGGAGTTTATACATTGTGACAACCTAAAAAAAAAAAAAAAACCATCCGTGCATTTCCTTACAAACTTAAAAATCTGGCAATAACTGTACAGGTATGAGGTAAACAAAATGAGGTTTCCATAGAGGAAGGGTGTGTAGCCTGGTGTTTCAGACCACTGAATTGCTGCCCTGTTTTCTGTTAATACCACCTGCCCTAGAGAGGCAGAATTTGCCAGTAGAAGAGAGGGGCGTCTTTCTGGAGCAGCCTCAAACAGCGTCACATTTCTCACACGTCCCCGCAGCTAAAACACACTTAAATGGCTAATAAGCTTAAATATAGAACTATGTAAATTTACATAGCTTTTATGATCATTATCTTAAATTTAAATCTTCATTAAAAAAAAAAAAAAAAAAAAGATATATACAGTACTTTAACTTCCCATGACAAAGAAAAAGTTATCTTGCCCCAGTTTAGGAGGCAAAAATGATAGTACGAGCAAAGGGATTTTCTTGGCCATAGGCGCTGAAGATAATACTAAAGGTCCAGGCTCCAGTACTCGTTTGGCATTTTGGTCACCATTGCTGCAAGCAGGAACTGGACCTCCACACCCACCAGAAGTACAGTGAGCACTCTGCATTGTCTGATAAAGTCAGCTGGGGCTTTACTGAAGAGGGAAACCAGGGGTCAAAGAGCAGTTGAGGTCAGCTTCTTCATGCCACGGCGCTGGGCAAGTGTGGAGCAGCCTACAGGCTCCAGCACAGGAGGTACGTTTCTGTTCAGGGCTGAATATGTGGCAGCCATTGCTCCCTAGTGGACAGGATGGCTGTCAGTCACTATGGCAACAATGCCCTGGTGGCCATGACAATATTATTTAAAACACTGGTCTCTCAAACAAACAAACACACGCACGCACGCACACACACAATCAAGAATGATACATTTACAAATATAGATAACCATACTACAGTCTACTCACATGTCACATGTACACACAGAATGAACCGCTATAAAAAGTCAGTTACACTGCTGCAGCTCATTTGAACAGAGTATTGCAGTAAAAACTTCTGTCATACCTTCACCAGGTGTGGGGCATCCTGTCTATTGAGCTGGAACTTGGGAAGCTGGTCTTTGTGAACAATCCACGGGTGCTTGAGAACCTGGGCAGCTGTCAATCTTTGGTGGGGGTCCACGTGCAGCATCTTCCACACCAGGTCCTTTTAAGAACAAGGAATCACACTCAAAAAAGACTAAGTTACAGAATGAAATGTGAAGTACTATACCTTTCCCAGTTATCAGTTGCTTTATAAGGATTAGATTCTGACCTTGGACATAATGCTGATCCAAATTTTTTAAATACTGGCACAAGTGTTACTGTTTCAGAACGTGTTGATGGGGCTGTGATTCAACACTCTGACCCAAGAACTACCTTGGCCTCAGCTGAGACTGAAGTCCAGTATCCACCAGTTAGGGAGAACTTCCCACTGCCAATCCGAGCCAGGATTTCTTCTGGTGTGTCATCTGGGCCGTTTGCAAAAGGGGTGAATCTGTGAGGAAAAAGCTTAATTTCAAAACCAGTGGAGAATTTGAGGATATCATGCACCTAAAAACACCTTAAGTACTCTACACCCAAACTTCCTACCCCTTCAGAACTCCTACTCCATCAGCATGCTATACCTATACTCTCGAGATTCCTACCCTGTCAGCATGGTGTACAGCAGCACCCCCAAGCTCCAAATGTCACAGGCTGCATCATAGCCCTGCTTCTTCAACACCTATGAAGGTCAAGACAGATCATTAGATGGAAACTCTTCTCCAAAGAGAACAAACACCCAGAAAGAAGAACACACACCTCTGGAGCCACAAAGTTGGCAGTGTAACAAGGTGTCATCAGGAGCCCGTTCTCTGCACGCAGCTGCTTGGCAAAGCCAAAGTCACAGATGCGTATGGATTCTGGGTTCCCTGACTCATCCACATACAGGATGTTACTGGGCTTCAGGTCTCTGTGGACCACCTGGTCATGTTGGACAGTACAGGTTAATCAGAGACTAAGTCAAAGGGGTCTATGTTACTTACACTTAGTTTAGGTTCAATATCAAATGTTGTATTTGTTCATGAGAATCAATGCATGCTGGGAAATTTAGTTCTTACCCCCTGAGCATGCAGATATTCCACAGTTTTAGTGATGGTGTGCAAAACAGCACTGGCTTCCCGTTCAGAAAAAAATTTTTGGCGGAGGATCTTGTCCAGCAGCTCTCCTCCTTTCATCAGCTCCGTTACAAGGTACACAGAGCGTCCGTCATCATATACCTGGACATGCAATCACACATAGAAGTCTACAAAACGGTCTACACATATGTTGAAAAATGCATTAAATAAAAAAAAAAAGAAAAATTAAAAAAAAAAAACCACGCTGATGCCAGAGGCCTTTCTTCTATCCCTACTTGTAAATGCACTGTTGAAAGCATTACATGTTCTGTGCTTTACACACTTCTAGTGAGAAATTAATGTCATGTCTGAGATACAGTTAGCATTCTAGGGGGATTAAGCAGCATGCCTGCCTTGGACACCAAAGGCCTGTACTTCTGTAATGATTATCAGAACCTTTGTTTAATCTTGTTATTTTCCCCCCTGGCCAGGCCTAGACTGTTATCTCCATTCTTCTTGTTTTTTGATTTATTTTTTGTCGTTGACGTTGATATCCATCTTATATTTCGAGTAATTTTTTAGAGAATGACCTAAGCAAATAAAGATTGATTTCCCAAGGGAGTGCAGGAATGTCCACATTTGCTGGAACTTACATCTTTTAGTGTGATGATATTGGGATGCTGTCCGTAACGCAGCAAGATCTCAACCTCCTCTGTGGGGTCTCTCTTGGCTTTATTGATGATCTGAGGGGAAAGAGCGATAATCAGCACTGACCAGTCATACAAGGCAGATGTGTAGATGTGAGCATGGCCTGTTTGTCATATTGGTGCAGAGGGTTGTGTCCAGGGTATGAAGTGTCTGCTGATGGAATAGAAAGGTAGAACTTTACCTTAACCGCAAACTCCATCTTTGAGCTCTTGTGGACACAGCGTTTGCAGATGGAGTAAGATCCCACACCAATGTCCTCATTCACATCGTAAACGTCACTGAACTGTACTGTGCTTCTGTGTAGCTGCTGCCAGGATGACACATGGTTAGAGTAAGCACCAATATTGCCCCCTAGTGGCCACTGCAAGCACTCCCACACATATGCAAGTATGTACTGAACATGGGAGTGTCAAAGTTATGCACACGACATGCATATGCGCTATGCGTACATATATTTCCACAAATAAACACACACTCACGTCTGAATGACTGTGAAAGCACGAGTGTGTGCGAGAGGTAGATGTGAATCATCCCTCATATTTCACAGTCATTGTGTGTGGTTTTATTAATTTCTGTCACAGGTACAAAGCTGAATATTATTGACAGTAGGCATGAATAAAAATAAGACTGCTCAATATGAGGAAAGCTTCAACTTTAAGAATTTTACATGCACACATATGCCAGCGCTCATGAGCCACAGTGATCAAAATATATATCCGTCTCTGCAAACATACCTGGACAATGGAAGACATGGCCACATTTGGCAATGGCTCACTCTCTTCCTCAGGGCTAATGGCTACAAAGCTGAAGCCTCTGAATAGCTGATGAGCATTGGCACTGGGGGGCACACCTGGAGAATCTGGAATAGCCACAGTTCAATTTAGACAATGCCCCCTCGTGGTGACCGCCTGACAATGCTCACTCTTTCTATAGTGTCAGCTCATACTGGTAGCAGATTCTGATTTGGTTCTCACTGACCACGTCCATTGCTTTTAGCATACAACATTCTCTCTTACCTTTAGGAGTCTTTGTGGTGAATTCTGGGTCAAAATAGAAAGTGTCATCTGGTCTGGCAGTCACAGGTTTAAATGGAGGATATATTTCTCTTCTGAATAATTTCTGTGAGAACAAACAGAGACAACCAAACATGTAATCACTTTATCCCCCAAAAAATTCTTTTACAACACTTTGAAAAAATGTTAGCCCACAAAACACATCGTTTCACAATAATGGACGAATGAAAAGCCATCAATCTAAAAGCCACAGAACACACAGGTTTATGTACGGGTCAGGGCATTTAAGTAAGATGAATGTACTAAGATCGGGTAAGGCGAGTGTCTGTAAAACTGGATATACCCAATGAGGTTGCAGACTAAATTTTCTGCATGTTTTCAGCAGCTGTGTCTATTTTTGAATGACCTTGATCTAGAGGTTACGTTTGCATAATCAGAAAGTCATCCTACTTTCAGGGGCATGTGCAGGGCAGACAGTGGGTGGCACCAGCCACCACTACCAGCTCCCTCACATAACTTTTCATGTAGCAGTTTATTGGTTTGTCACCAACTGTTATCAATGGAGCCCAAGGAAAATCCATACAAGGTGGTACCAAAGACACATCATCATCCACCAATGAGCTTTCACTCTTACGCATGCCATCAATCACACCATCAATTTAAAAACACTTGTGGTGCTAGCTTTCCTACTAGACTGCATATAAGGTCCTACTTTACAGGTTTTCCTCTTGTACACTGCAACTGCATCGCTTCTGGTTATTGTGTCATTGGTACATTACAATGAACAGTGTTTTCTCCATGAATTTATGTTGCACCAAGAGACTAGTGGAAAGGCATTTCGTTATCATATGGTTTAACAATAAAGTCAAATTGAATTCTCCACAAATGCTAGGCAATCGTGAATATTTGAAACCTCAGTTGTTGCTATATCAAATAGGAAATTTATAACTAAAATTCTATTACCAGTGTAATAAAAATTTTAAAAATTAACACAGATCTGTGCTCTTGGCTTGCACTGTGTATTTGCTGAACATAATTGAGTGTTCACTGTTATGCCTTTGGCTGTAATGGGCTGCAGACTACACTGCCTGACAGACACCTGAGCAAGCATAGACCAGTCACATGAAAACAAAAACTGTGGAAGAAAAGGGCAGGAAAAGTTTAGATTCTTTAAAAAGTAAGGCATGGTAGATGGTCACTTTATCCGTAACACACATTGCTGCATTACCACTGTCATAAAACAATATGATGAAAAACCCATTGTCCACTAAAAGATTTTTTTTTCCAAAATCACTAATAAAACACTGGGCTCATTGCAAAAAAAAAAAAAGAAGAAAAATCAGCTGTATAATCCATGGACTGTCCTGTCAGGTCAAAGTCTATAATAATTTGCTGCTTGTAAAGACTCCATAAAAGTGCATCTTGAGGTTGCTGTTAGTTCCCTTCTCAGCATAGCCTGTACTGAGCCTTTTATTTAATCATATTCTACTTGCTCATAAACAAACCAGACTATGTTTCACAATCATCTAAAATCCTAAAATAAAAAAATTTTATTTCTTTGGTGCAGCTATGTAATGATTTCACCATTTTGTTACAGGCTACTGGCCAAATTTCAACTGATATTTTTCCCTAAAAAGGGTCAAAAAACAAATACGAAAACTGCCTTTCAATAAATAAGTCCTTGGGGGAAAAATTACCTCACCATTTGAACAGATTTGTGGGTTAGGTTCAGATTGCCATTTCATAAGCATGAACACAGCTTAGGCATGTTAGACTGTCATTTTCGGTCAGAGAGCTCTGGGTCGTGCACCACTTGCACACAAACACGCACACACTCGCACACTTACATTCCAGTCTATACTGGAGTAGAACGGGTGCCTCTTGATTTCCTCCACTCCATCTGGACCTGCCCCTGTGAAGTGAAAACAAGAGCTCTAGTTCTGCCATCCCGACACAGAACTCCTCACACAGTCATGTAACATGCAGACCAAGGTTAATTGCCCCTACCTTCAACAGTCAGTCTGCAGGATTAGTGTGCCAATTACATTTGTACTATGGTCATATTTTATATATATATATAATTTTTTTTTTTTTTTTACTACTTTATGCCTGATAACTATCCGTTAACTTACAGTTGTTCAGTTGGCTCAAATTTGCTACCTGTAGGCTTCATTAATCTGATCACCTAGTCTGTTGGCTGGGTTGCGTTTGAAAAGGTTCCGTAGCAGACTCTGTGCTTCCACACTCAGGAACTGTGGCATCCCTAATTTGGCCCTTTTAAAAGAAGAGACACACTGGTCCAAACGAAGGCATTTCGATTTGAGAAATCGGCAAACAGCTATAACAGGATGGTCTGTCTGATTAGATACAGTATTAATCAGGCTGACCAGTCATGAACTAGAAAGGGGGGATTACTCACTTCAGAATCATGGTCATGGTCTCCTTGCGGTCTTTCCCCTGGAAAGGCAGGGTCCCGGTCAGCATCTCGAACTGTAAGAGTAAAATAAATGAGTAAATGACACAGCCACCTCCCAAAGCATGAAAGAAGAAAAACAGTGTAGTCTGAGCAAGGTGCTCCAATCACAGAGCATAATGTAACACACACACAGCCAAGGAGGTAGAGCTCAGGAATAAGACCCGCCTTCTCACCATAAGCACGCCGTAAGACCACCAATCAGCACTGTGGGTGTGGCCTCTGCGGTTCACAACTTCTGGGGCCATGTATTCTACTGTCCCACAGAAGGAATAGGCCTTGTTCTCATGGTCAATGGATTCCTTGCTCAGTCCAAAGTCTGCAAGGCAGACACACATTCATACAAAGAACAAAACAAGGTCATATACTTTTCTAATAGGAGTTATCCTACATTTCCCTTTGTTTTAAAGTTCCTCATTGTTAATATGCTTTATTGAAATATTAAAACGATCCAGCAACTAGAAACCAGTATTGAATAACGTACCTGTCAGCTTTATGTGTCCGTCTTCATCCAGCAGAATGCTGAAACAAGTAGAATGCAGGCCGTTACAGAGAAACCCTACACCAGCCACAGTCACCAAATAGGGATCTCTACCATAAAACTGGGAAGCTGGAATATAATAAAACGACATGAAATGCTGATAGCAATTTGTTTTCCTCTTGGGAAGTGAAGGGTAAAATGGCATGAGTGACCTCAAACTCAGTCAAATGCTGTGTGTGCATATGTCCATGACTGTGTTAAACTGGGCCGTGTATGAGTGTTGTGCATGTGCGCAAGTAGGCAAACATGCATGCACATCTCCTCCTCTTACTTTTCAGGCTTCAGGTCTCTGTAGATGATACCCAGACTGTGCAAGTGGTCCAGGGCCAAAGCCAGTTCCGCCAGGTAGAACTTCACATCCTCTTCTGTAAACATCACCTGAAAAATGGAGGAACAGGTGGCTAAGAGTCAACAGGAACAAAAAAAACCCCAATATTAGTCTGCAGTCAGTCATACATACACACCTATACACAAACAAGATCGAGATAGACATTTACCTCTTTGGACAAACGGGTAAAAAGGTCTCCTCCTCTAAGGAAGTCTAGGATCAAATAGAGTTTCCCCTCTGTCTGGAAAGCTGTCACAAAGATGACACTTTCAGTCTCAAAATACTGATGCCACAGTCGTTCGAATATACCACCCATTCAGTCTATTCTTCAGAAACAAATCAGGGCTGAGTAGAACACATTTGATCTACCTGCTCTCCTACAGAGCTGGCCACCTAAATTGTCCAGTGAAGTCACATCATGAACTCAATGCTGACAAAAGTAACAACATTCCCATCCATCCTAACAATGTAATGACGTAGTGCAAAACAACTGACCGTAGTGCAGCTTCACTATGAAGGGGTGGTTCACTTCCACCAGAATGTCACGCTCCATCTTGGTTCGAAGACGATCCCTCACTAAAAAAAATACACACATGCACACAAGTAAATAGGGCATCTTTGGGGATTTTCCTTCGTAAATATTTGTATGGAACCCTGACTTATTACAGACCGAACTTTCGAGTAAGGAGGAGAAATATCACGGACAAAAAAAAAGCACAAACATTTTATAGTTATTCACTCGCATTTTGATTTTTTAGCCATCTCTACCTGTTGAAGTACACTTTCTCCTGTTTAGATAGAATCTTTATTGCCCTTGCACAAGTGCAACAACAATTTATTTATTTGGCTAATACTAGGGTTTACGCATATTGGCTACGTTATTTAGCTTTAATTCCTAGTCAGAAATTGGGGGCCTGTTTAGTTGCTATTGAGGGTATTCCGTTAGGGTTTCTTGCTCCTTGTTCCTGACTATCCATAAATTCTCCTAATCTGTCCTAGCTGTCGCTCACTGTGCTTTAGTGGAACTTATTGAGGTCATTCATGTTGTAGCAGCAACTTTGTTGTTAAAGCCTCATTGGACAAAGACTCAGGACTAAGGCATAGGGGTCTATTTTTCATGTGTCTTGCTATCCCCGTCTTCCATGGAAGATGTTTCCACCATCATCATATCACCACGCTACACAAACACAAAACCTTTCATACCTGTATCAGCTCAACCAGTCCTTTCCTGATGCCTTCACACTCACAGCTGGGCTATGGAACTGCCAGTCTGCAGTGAATAGGGCAGACATCATCCCATTTCTTCCACTGGCCCACGACATGTCCACTACATCTTGTCACCTCTCATCTACTTCAGACCATCTCCTCAACCTTTATTTCGCATCTGACCCACATTGTCAACTTGTCACTGATGTCTAGAACTATCCCTACGATCTTCAGAGAAGCCTGTGTCTCTCCACAGCTGAAAAACCCGTCTGTAGACCCAATGCTTCCTAAGAACTACAGACTGGTATTTCTATTTATATTCTTATCGAAAACTCTTGACAGAGCTGTATCCACCAAATGTCTGTTTCTCTCACAGAATGATCTACTTGATGTTCACCAATCTGGCTTCTAGAAAGAGCACTCAACTCAGACTGCACTTCTAACTGTCGCTGATGTTCTCTAAATGCTGCCAAAATGAACTCCCTCTCTTCTGTTGTCATCCCTCATGACTTGTCTGCCGCCTTTAACAGAGTGAACCACAAGATTCTTCTTGCAATGCTCTCCAAACTTGGTATCTTAGGTACTGGGCTGTGATGGATTGCCTCCAACCTCTCGGAATGTTTTACAGAGTATCCTGGAGGAGCCAAGTGTTGGATCCCAGGTACTTATGACAGGAGTCCCTCGAAGTTTGGTACTTGGTCCGCTCCTCTTCTCTCTGTATACAACCTCCCTGGGATTAACCATTACTGTGCATGGTCTCTCTTACCATTGCTATGCTGGTGACACCCAGCTCTTCCTGTCCTACCCACCCTTGGACACAAGAGTTTCAGCAAAGACCACCTCGTGCCTTGCACACATCTCAAGATGGATGGGAGATCACCACCAGCAGCTGAATCTCCAAGAGGGAGCTGTTGGGCATCCCAGCCAAAAACACAACCTTGGCACATCAAGTCTCTACAACATCAGGATAACCAGACCATCACTAAAAGAATATTCAACTCCACTCCTGGTCAAAGCATTAATCAACTCAAGATTGAACTACAACTCTCAGAGGCTGGGAGACCAGCAAGGAATAACTCAACATGTCCAGAGGATTCAGAATGCTGCAGCACACCTATTTTTCAATCTTCCTAAATGGATGTACATTACTCCACTTCTCACATCCCTTCATTGGCTTCCATTTCAGGCTCACATCAAAAACAAGACCCTGAATGCTTACTTTCAAGTCCATCAATGAGACTGCTCCAAGCTACCTCCAGTTCCGAATCAACACCTCATGTCCCGTCCCATGCTCTACAGTCCACCAATGGAAAGAGACTGGTTGTACCCCTGTTGAAGAATTGTAGACCTAGGCTCTTCATATCTCTGCTGCCTAAATGGTGGAATTAGCTGTGCCTCACTTTGAGGACTTCATCACCTCTATCCACATTCTGACAGCAATGGAAGACTCATTTTTTCAGTAAACTACTTGAACCTTATATTCATCATATCTCCGTTTCTTTATTGTTCCAATGCTTAAATGCCGTTTGTTTATCCCATGTTGTTATATGCAACCTCTTGCCTTTTTGGTTGATTTGGACTATCTTAACTGAATTTTGTGCACTTCTGACTATAGGACAGCACTTACTGTTAACTAGATTCTCAGCTATTGTCCAACCTAATTTTTAATAGGCATATGTACCCTTACTCATTTGTAAGTCACTTTGGACAAAGGTGTCTGCTAAATTAATAAATGTAAACGCAAATGTAAACTCACACAGTCACTAAAATATCTTCATCACGTTCATGGCAAGATGACCTAGGCTGCACCTGAAGTATGTTGCGAGATACGCATGAAAACAACGGCCAAGGACAAATTGGGTTGAGCATGCAGCCCACAGGCTAGCTAGACCAGTTTGAGCTGCAACTGTGCCTCAGGAAAAAAAAAAAGGACAGCCCTAACATTTACTGTATCTTTATTTGTTTCTACCTGCAAGATGAAGAATAAGTAGCATATAAAGGGAACCTTTTGCCAGGATAGGATGCGTGCTTTTGCCTGCTTGCTCACACTCGCACACTCACACTCACACATGGTCACTCACATACACACAAATGCACATGGTGTTGTACTGGTAATCTCAGTATGCTTTTCCTTTGCACAAAGAAAATAAATGCATTTAATTGCCAATATTCAACCAAGTGTATTTCTTCTCTTACCTTGAAAACTCAAGAAACGGGAATAATTGTGCGTGCATTTACAAACCCACAGTCCCATGTTTCCCAATGTCGTGATTTTATACTTAATTGCTTCTATCATTTCATTTTTACACATCTGTTCTGTTCTCTCCTGTTTCTCACACAAATACTGCATTTCAGTGTGGTCTCAATCTATCCTAGCACCAGTCAGTAATAGACTGAATAAGTCATGTGAGTAAGCAGGGCGTTGCCATGGAGAGGAGTGTGTGCTGGGGCTAAAACACCCACTCACAGAGCCAACAGCTCTCTGATCTCCCAGCACAATGAAAAGTGCTATTCCCCATCACCACCCCCCAGGAGACTAGACTAACTTACAATCATTACAGAAAACAGGGCCTCGTCAGTGCACCTAATGGCCAAAGGACTTCTTTGATAGTAAATCAGGCAGTTGCAGCTTCTCTATTGCACTCTCTGGCCAGGTTCAAGACTGTACCTTTCAACGTGGCCTTCTTCAGCACCTTCATGGCATACAGCTGGCCTGCATCTGGTCCCGTCACCTTCTTTACCAGGAATACCTACAGGTGTAGAGGACACCAGAAATCATTCCTCTAGGGGGAGACATTTTGCCATGAAAGCTAAATTATCCACTGTTCTTAACAATGCACACTTCTCTCATGGAATTCAAGTTCCATCAGACTCAATCTTGCCATCTGTCACTTGTGAAAGCACCATCCACTGAACATCAGAAGACAGCTTTTATTTGTCATGCTCCCTGGAGATTAAATATGTTACAAAAAACAAAATTCACACGGGCAGTTTCTTTCCTTAAGGTAATTTTAACTAATTAAATTAATTTAATCCCCATTTTTAATACATTTATTTCGTTGTTACATTGTTATACATCTCGTTTACACAAAGAAAATTAGACATTAGTTCAGGTGGTAAATGTGTGGTTTAAATGATTTATGGTACTCTTCATGCCTGTTAATTAGTGAGACAAATGGCCAAAACATTCAGAAGCAAGAGCAGTACGGTTTTTAGTCAGATTATGTTCTCCATATACTTGAGTCCTTAACACATAAATTGGAGAAGTTCTGCTTACAGTGTGAGTATCTCTGTCGTCCGACCCACAAATTGGGAAACTTTATTGTACAGGGGTCCATGTTACACAATTCAGATGGCACTTGCATATTAAAAGAGCCCTGGCCATATGAATTTCTTGTTTTCCTTTAAGACATGGGTCATGTTATCCTGGCCAAAGAAATTATTAGGCAACACAATATTGCCATTTTTTTTTTTTTTTTTTAAACACAAAGTACAGTAAAGAGCAGTCAGTCAGTAGTTTGAAGTGCAACGTGCCTTACTCTTCACAGCTTATTTAACACCCTTATCTTCAGGCTGCAAAGCAGTGAATATACCTGGAGCCAGTGTTAGCTGGCTTCAGAAAACCCTTATTCACATGGAAAAGGACTTAACATCACCACCAAGGGAGTCTGTCCCCCTTCCACATGTAATGGTTAAGAGTAATGCATGGCACAACATAAGCACTCTTTAAGCTACGGAAAAACATTCTTATGTTGCTTCGGATGTGTTCATGTTCACACTCCTCTTCCCTGCGCCTCAAATCACCATGTATGCTAGAGAAATTAACATTTAATAAGTCTGCGATTTCAACAAGGAACTTGGCAAATTAATGCCGTATTCTGTGGCAGAATCTTAACTGCTGCAGAAGTAATAAAGAACGGTCCAATAAATTTTTAACGACACTGCAGCTCATTCATTATTCACTGAGCAGTCACGCGTGTGCTGTATGGATGAAGACATGGAGAACCGTGCTTGATTGCGTGTGCTTTGTGTAACACCTAAAAAGCAGTCCATGTGGTAAGCACAGCAACTACACAAAGTGTCCTCTGATTCTACATATCATCAAAGCAGCTAACCTCAAAACATAAGTTTACAAAACTGAAACAGGCCAGGACCAACACTGCAGTACAGAACGCAATTGCAGTACGGTTCTGTAAAAATATCTGTGGCAGTCACTGTAAAAGTGTTCCCCTAATTTGGCTCTTGCTTTCAATCAATCTCTCTTTCCACAAGTGTACACACACACACACACACACACACACACACACACACACACACACACACACACACACACTTCTCACCAACCCAAAGGAGCCCTGGCCCACGACCTAGCGAAGCTCAAACTGTCGTGGATCTGCCCTCTCTGAACCCTCCTTCACATGCTGCGTGATGTTGATCTCCTTCACCGACCCTTCATCCTGAGGACAAGGAGCAGATACGCTCAGGGTTCACACTGAACGACGAGCACTGTCAAAACAGAGAAAGAAATTACAGGCAGAGAGCAGCAGAATGACACAGCCAACACACGTGAAGAAAAGTCACAGCAAGGTGTGAAGGCGAGGTTCAGCCAGCACCAGCTGCCATGGTTTCACCTTACAGAAGACAAGCAAAGCGACAGACACGCATACACACGTGCGCATTCATCAGCACGTCTGCCCGCGCACATGCGTCTCTGGGCATAGTTATGCTTATAAATATACACATGTATATGCAAGTCTATTACATTATTTATTTGTTCAAATAATACATGCAGGCAGACAGGGAGGTATGCAGGCAGACAGACAGACAGACAGACAAGCAGGCAGGCAGGCTCATTAGCAGATCATCCTAACACATCAGACGGTGAAGCCAGTGCATGCTGGACAGGAGATTTATTGAAGGGAAGCTCACAGGGTGAGCCACATGGCTGTACAGCACCCTGCTGCTCACATAGCTGCAGCCCCCTCAGCCAGCACAAGCTCATTCGAGACCCACACATACACATCACACACACACACACACACACACACACACCACACACCAGCTGTACCAACAAGCCCTTAATAAAGAGCTAGGAAACAGCACAGAGCCCAATTCCTCTGCAGTCATCTGTAGGGGGAGCAAACACGTTCTGTTTCAGCACCACTGACTCAGAGGACAGATGGTGTGAGAGGGAGAGAGGAAGAAAAGGAGGGAGAAACATAACAGAGGAGGAGAGCGAGCGAGGGCAAGAGAGAGCGGGCGCCAGAGAGGGAGCGAGGGCAAGAGAGAGCGGGCGCCAGAGAGGGAGCGAGGGCAAGAGAGTGCTAGATGCTATGATACAGCACCTTTGCCGTTTCATTCTTTCAATCTCACAGGATGTTACCCCCCCACCTCCTTCCTCAGATATGTAGCTCTCCACAATGACAGATCAAACAGCTTCCTGCTGTGCACACCTTCACAAGTATGCTGTAGTTTCTGCCAGAACTCATGCTAAACGCATTTTTTTTTCCTTTTTTACTAGTTTTCTTATGCTAATACCTCACACTAAATAGTGCCTTCAGAGTCCACTGCTCAAGTCCTACCTTTAAAACTGCTTTTGTACACCCTGATCTTTGTTACATTGCCCCATCTATGCTGAAACTAGACATGAATGACCTGTTACAGGCTGCGTAATCAATACCTGGACCTCCTTCTACCACTGCCAATGGTGGAAATTAGAAAGCTGTAGTACCATTTCCTTGCCTTCTCTTCTCAAAGAAAAGTTGCTTAGGTTCTCTTAAGTTCTGGGAAGCCCACATAGTATAAACAGGATTTCTCTAGGAAAACGTGAAGATTCTAGTGTTGTGGTGATCTCTCAACCTTTCCATCCACAGATCAGTTCCCCAATGGAAGTTTTCATTTGTCAAACACACACACACAAAGCCCTGAGAACCAATACTAATACTTCTTACTATAATCCAACGGCATCTCTTCAAAAAGTTGTTTACATAGATGACAGTTTCATACCACACAAGCACGTGTTTATGCAAATACACACAGATGCGTGCACATGCAATTCCAGGATGTGTATCCATGGAAACATCCTCTGAACACTAAATATTCTCCAGGTCCTCACCACAAGTGAACCAGCAGAACACGCAGTGCGAGCCCTGGAGACTGCCCGCAGGGCTTTCAGTCCAAGCTGCAGCCCCCAGCACAGCACTGCCCATGGCATAGGCAGCGAGGATTTGTTCATCTCCAGATCAGTCCTCCTAACTGGTAACACTGGAGCACTGGGCATGTGGCACCAGCTCACTTGTACACTAGGAGGAGAAAATTCTCTTGTTGCGTGCACGAGTGTGTGTGTACAGGGGGGAGTAACTACCTAATAAGGAGGGTCAGAAGTTTGTGGCCAGCCACTGAGCAACAGACACATTGCACACACACACGGCTTTTTTCTTCTGTTGGGAACCCCCCCCCACACACACACGCATACATCTTTAGCAAATTGCCACGTCTCTCAGATCTCATGGAAAACCCCCACACACGCATGCCCGCCCTTCAGGACAGAAACAGGAGGGAAAACTGGGACAGTGGGTCGCTCGAGTCCAGACCATCAGACACCATATTCTCTGAGTCACTCACAGGAGGCAGCAGCCTATCAAACAGACGCTGCTTCCAAGGGCGCCAGTTGGCGGATTATTAACGTGAAGAGAGGAGACGTAGGTTTTTCATTTTGCTTTTTCCCCTCCCTGACGTTGACAAACACAGCATCCTGCGTGTTGTTTCCTTCATCAGCTCGCATTCCCAGTTTTGCTAAGCACCTTTAACGCCAACGGCAGCTGCTCTCCGCACAGCTGGGCGCGAACGTCACGCTCCATATGAATCACACTCTACTCACATGCTGAACGCAGGCAACAAAAAAAATAAAATAAAATAAATATAAAAAAAAAAATCAAATAAAGGTAATTTAACAATATTAAAACTTTTTGGATGCACAATAAATGTTGAGGATAACAAAGCCCACGGTCAGTAAGGTGACTCAGTGGATGACACCTTCTGAGGTTCAGATGAGTGAACTGATAGGTTTATAAGCAAGGGGAGAAAAAAGTAAACAAACCTTCAATAAATCCATTTTATCTCTAAACGTAGGAGCCACCATGCTGTTAGCACAGCTACATGTGTGCGCACACACATATGCACCCCGCTGGAATCAAAGACAACTGTACAACACAAAGCTTCTATGGACAACTGTGCTCCTGAAGTACTCATAGCTCTGAAGAGCTGACCTTGTGGGGGGTTCTGTACAGACCTGGGTCCACACAGAGAGAGAGAGAGAGAGAGAGAGAGAGAGAGAGAGAGAGAGAGAGAGAGAGAAGCAAGTAGAACAGGACATGCTATTACAACCATGGCGACTACTACTGTTTCCACGGAAACAAGTTAAAAGGTGGCACCTTTTAGTGGTGTCTCCAGAACGTATCCAAAACCTTGAAACTGACTGCATTTCTATTGTTTTTGTTTGCATTCTAAATCTGTTTTCCTGTGTAGTTAGACGAGATCTTATGGCATTCACGGACATTCCTGTACTTCACAGCCCCCACAAGACACATCCCTGGCCCCCTTGTGAGAAACATTCTTCCTTTATTTCCTATTGTTGACAAAAAAAAAAAAAAAAACCCAACAACAACTTTGGCTGCTGTCTGTGTTGCATCAGCACAATGGCACAAGCGAAATGTATAGGGACACACTGAAAAGAACCCTCAGAATGCCAGGTCCATCTGGGCTCCATTTCACTTCTCTGTGCATGTGTGCGTTTGTGCGTTTGACATGGCTCCATGGTTCTCCAGGTCATGGCTCACAGTTGCATAACAAAAGAGAAAGTGGAAAATCTGCAAGCCCTGAGAGCAGCTGTGCGCTCTCTGCAGCTCTGATTGCTCCAGTCAATAGTTATCAAGGTTACCGAAGCAGAGGACTGAGGCAGTTGGGTTTGCCCTTCCACAGTGGAAGCGTCTAGTATCCCCTGCCCTTCCGCTAACCCTAACCACCAAGCTTCTCACAGCTATAAAAGGGCACGTTAGGGGCAGGAAACCCCACAATTAAGCCAACTCAAGGTAAAATAAAGGCACAAGAAACCTTCTAAATAAACATTTCAAATTACAATGACAAAAAATACATAATTAGGAAGGGAGAACATATGGGAGGTACTCCTGATTACCTAGGCAGGAAACTCATTTTCAGTTCCACACAGAACAATATAACAATATATATAAGTATGTTGGTTTAGACAGACGTCAGAGGTCAGGGAGTAGATTAGGTAGTGAGAAAATAAAATGCTTTTGCCAACAATCCTTCCTGCTTTCCTTGTCATTCGCGAACATATACTCAAACGCACGCACACCAACATATTTGAAAGGAAGGGGTTCCCATTGACTCACTTTAGCACAAAGGATTCTGAACCAGTAATCCAGCAAAAAGTTAAAAACCTGATTAAAAAAAAATGCGCCAAGAACATTTTAAATTTTACAGAATTAGGTATTGACACTTCAAGCACACAAAAATACATATGCATGCAAACAAAACCAGATAAAAGAAACCCAGACAGATAAGAGTTACACAAACAAACATGCACCCGCAGAGAAACAAAACGCAAGTGCACACACAAACATCGTTGCCACACAACCGCACAGTTACACAGATGCAAAAACAGGGTATTACACACTCAAATTCAGATGTGCCACATGTGCAATTTTTCGTACTCTGCAAAAGGAGGGGAGGAAAAGAAAACCTGTCACACAGCTTCCAAAACCGACAAAGTTCAAGATGCTCTATGAGGTTTATTTTTACCCCCCACACTTCCTCTTCACGTTAAAAGCACATCGTTCCACCAACTTCCTCCCCATGCTTGAGAGGGGGCAGGGCCCCTGCATACCTCAAAGATAAGCGAGTGTAAGACTAGGCATAAATGGAGTAATTCTAAAAAATTGTATCAGCATCCACAGGTGGGCAGACTCGCCAAAAAGTCAGGTCACATGACAGCAGCGCTTCACACAGCAACACGGGGGCGTTTGGAGACACGTCACAATGCAGGGACTTCCTGTGCGTACCAGGAGTATCGTCATCTCCATTCATCATCGCTCGCAGTTATACTGCCTGCTAGCCTTTGGCCTCCATCCCTTCGGCACACTGCAGTCTTTGTCAAGCTTCCATGCTTACAGGCATTCCTACTGTTCCTGGAGGACCCCCCCACCCCACCCCCCCATGGCCTGGATGCATCACTGCACTCATTGTTTCCTGTGTCTCATTACCAGCCTCGCAGTGTCTTCTGCTCCAACTTTATTATGAGCCAACCTCGTTACGACAACTGCCAGCATTAGACTTGGAAATTAATTACCGAATTCAGCTAGGCCCCCAGTCCTCTCTTATGCATGAAAACAACAGAAACGGCCCATGACTGAGTGTGTAGTGGTTTCGCTACACTGTAGAGACAAATTGTGCCTGACACACAAATCTCACGGCTTTTCTATACACGGTCATAGCTCACCACTCATGTCGCACACTGATTCTCAATCCAACCACCACAAATAGACTGCATTTCCTTGAAAGCCAAGGCTCAATATGTAAAGCTGCCAATTAACAAAATCATATGTATTCGCTCTGTTCAGTTCACCCTATACTGCCATACCTGCTGAAATTAGTAAGTAATGCTATGTGCTAATAGAGCACTGCGACACTAAGTAACAAGACACCCATTAAACCTGTCAAACTATAATATTCCTCCAAGCTCACTGACCCAGTGTGGAGTCCAGACCCAGGGCCCTGTTATATCCTTTCCCAAGCCCCAGCGAAGGTTCTAAACCCATCCTACCGGGGAGTTGCTCTGTCGAATCCTCAAGAGCAACACTTTCAGCATGGCAGTCAGACAGGAGCTAGATGGCTAAGTGCAAGCATTGAGGCAACACCACGAAAGCCTGCGAGTGCCGAAGAGGAAGGCCCAACCCAGGAAGAACCCGGCAGCTGCATGTGACAACAGTGATTACAGCATGTCCTGTACCGGTTTCCCTAGCAACACCTACAAAGGAAACTCCACATCTGTCCAGTGCCCCGCAACTCTGCGCATGCGTACACGCTCACACAAAGTTCAAATGTACACCTAAGCCGAATTCCTTTTATTTCCATGTATGTACCCCATGTAAGTCATACTCAGCGCTGCAGTGTTAAGTGTAGCTGTCCTGTCCCCTACCTGCAGAGGGCCTCGCAGTGCCCTCCCTTTCTGAACTGTGGTTACCCTGCCGTGAGAATGAGGGCAGCTCAGACTGCCCTCACAGGCCAGGGTGGAGGCATACTTCCCGTCTGAAGGAATTCTGCTGACAAAACAAAAACTGGCCATCGCCCAATACCCTGAAAAGAGGGGAGAAAGCGTCAACCAGATACACCCACCCTTCAAGACCCAAAAACTCTGGTAAAACTGTAAAAACTCCTTATGTAGCTGCTGTGCATATAAAAAGCATAGAACGCACTGGCTCTTTTTGCAATACCAGGTCATGACTCCAAGTCAGCATTAGAAACACAGACCTATGTTTATTTGCGTCCTGGTATCACTTCCTGGTCCCCATGCCAAAGCACCTGGACAGGGTACGCAATCATTCCTACCACCAAAAGAGATGTGGATCATGTTGTTGAGTCAAAACAGCAGCCTCACTGAAACGGTTTGGTCCTATCTTGACTCACATGTAAGCAGTTGTTAAACAAACTGTTTTTAATGTCAGTGAAAATGAGTCACGTAAAAACATCAACACTGCATAAGTATTGTCACCTAAAGTTCCCTTCACTCTGTCTCAACCTACTAATCCTTGATTGAGGCAACATCAATGCTGCAGTCCTCCATTGTCTGTCGGTCTGTCTCTCACACACACACACACACACACACACACACACACACACACACACACAGCTGTAAAGTGCTGATCTGGTACATCAATCCCAGCAATGCAAAAAGGCAAGTCAAGGACAGAAAAGAGTTGCTTTGGAATTCAAGGACAGGCAGGGCTCTGTCCTCACTGAACTGAGCCAAACAGGGAAGAGGGGGAGAAGAAAAAAAAAAAAAAAAAAAAAAAAGGTTAACTTCCCCTAGTACCGGATAGGTACCAAGCCCTGTAGCCCCAGTAATCAACACAGTCAGACGCCACGAGGCTTACAGGAGATTTTCCACCATCGGAGCACCATCACACCACGTCCACGGTGCCCTCACAGAGCAGCAGCCCCACACCCCCCAGTCCATCGTCTCCCAAAGTGCCCCCACCCCATCTGTCTCCGCTCACACTGTCCCTAAAGAGCACCGTCTGGTCATTCAGCCCATCTGCTGGAGGTCCCTGGTGTCCATTAGGCCCAGCCTGCACAAAGGCATCGATCTCCAGGCCTAGCGGGGGGAGGATGCTGGGCCACTCCAAAAAGGGCATATCCCGCATTTACGGCCTCTTGAACTACTCACAGCTTCCAAACATGCTGCAATCTATCTCCCGTTTAGCAAACCTGCTGTTGAGAGCACCACTCCTCGCAGATGTTTTTTTCAGAGGCTGGTACTCAGTCCACAGAAACACTGATGTGAGGCAGACACAAAACCGGGTATCTGGTTTGAATCAATTGTGTCACAGAAGCATAGCTACATTCTCACACACAGTTCTAGGAAACCCCGTTACATTCACAACACACTTAATACTTTAAAAGGTGAAACTGGTCTAATGATTCCATATATATTGCAGAACACATTTTATTTCTTGATCAATTGTCAATTTCATGCCAACAGTCCATTTCAAGATAACTGGTTCCAAAAAACCCTTTGTGCTGTGATTAAATATAGGTTTCACAATTATAGTACACACTCTTTAATAGAACATTTTCTGAACCACACTCACTAACAGAACATGGTCACATGGTGAGCATCACTAAGAACGGGGGTTGGGGAAGCAAATTGCAGAGCCCACAAATCTTAAATGAAAGGAACTTCCCTTTAAGACAAACCTCACCAGCTCACCCCTGGGATTCTAAGTACTCGAGGTTACCTGGTCAAGCCTTTTGAGGCTGCTCATTTCTCATTAAAAGTGCTTCGTTTCATTAATGCCTTTATCTATTTTTAGTCCCTGCCTAAACCCATTAGGAAGTTTGTAGTGCCAACTTGCATACTGTTCCGCTGGCAGTTTTGCGCTCCTAAAACCTGCCCTGATGCTGAAGTCTGCAAGTTGATGCTGTAAAAATCAGCTGTAGGAATTGCAAAAATCATGAATTACATACACCTGTGACTCAACTGCTAATTACTCATGCTTAACATCCAGCCCAGAACAGCTAATTAGTTACAGTTATGCCTGCTTCTACTGCAGGGATGAGCATGTGAGAGTCCCAACTGAACCAGGTATACACAGAGCCTGCTTTGGGATCCACCTGAGGTACAACAACGTGGGTTTTTACACCGAAAACCTCTTGACCACATACACATTAACGTGCACAGCTCCAATAGTGTTCAAAATAACTGGTGGGCACAAAGACCCAGGGGAGTGGCATCAGGTCGATTGGCGTACCATGAGCCTTGTCCCCTGATGGGATGACAGGAAGATGAGAGGTGCATGTGGGCGTATGCAGAGAGGCCAAGTCATCCGCCGGAGACATACGGCCCATCTGGTGGGACCACCAGGTGGTGACAGAGCCCTGGGGAGGGAGGGAGTATCTTGACCCCTGGGATTCATTGCGGTCACCTCAAAAAAAAAAAAGCCCATCATATGCAATTGCACTATGGACATAATGGGGAGTGACTAGGTAACTAAGCCACACTGGTAGCACACCAGGATTGTTCATGCTAGTGTTTATCATGTTTGTCATATTTGCACTCTATGCGATATGCTAAACAAGCACAGAATTCTCATTCACACCCCCTGACCTGCAGAGGTCACTGCAAAGCCTAAATGAAGCCCTACGACTTCTGCACAAAAACAACAGACAATGTAGTGATTCATGTGATGTTTCAGCATGTGTAAGCACACACACAAAATATCTTCACATAATCTCCAATTTATGCAACACTTCAACTCTAAGATGACATGCCATAAATATATATACATGCTGGAAGCAACTATCAGATCACCTGCCTCACACGCACACAGTGCAGACAGGTAGACAAGCAGGTCTTTCACACTCAATATACCCCAGCACAGACAACGTGGGCTGCGATTAGCACAATTAGCGGCATTAACTAACGCTCGCATCCCTCACGTTCTGCCTCCATTTGCTCACTGATCAGGGATCGGAAACCCTGTCACCTTCAGCACCCCATGTTCCTTGTTTGTAAACATGAGCCCCTCATCATGGTTCACACTATGAAGTGCGTGAGCCATCACAGGGGACAGACACTTGGGGAAACAGCTAAAGGATGCTAAGCCTCTCTCGGAGCAAGACATCTACAGCATAAATAGGATTATCAAAGTGACTGAGACAAATGAAAGTGACATTGCCTAAATGGAATGGGAACAAAAAGATCATCAAGTATTCTGGCTTTTTATTTTGGGGGAGGAGCCAAATTATATCCCTACTGAACATTGTACATGTTAGGGTCCTAGGCCACAATGAGACACAAATAGAACAGCTAAACTTTACAGATTTTTTAATGGATTGTAGCATTGATTATGTTTGTGACGAAGGGTGACCTGTCCTCAAAGACCTTTGCCACCCTTTCTTGACCTGAACAGTCAGAGGACATACAGCTGTATACAATGACACAACAGGGGGACCATATGTAAAAATAAAAACTACACTCCCATATGATGAAGAAATTATAATATTCAAAATGATGATAATATTCATTCATTTGGCTCCAGCAGGTCAGGCTACAAGAACTTTGATTCTATAACCACGTTAGAGCCGCAGAAGAGGAGCCCAATGTCATTTACAACCACATACTTGCAAAACAACCAGTAAAGCCCTTCTGAAGTCCCTTTGGATAATGGAATAGTCTCATGTGTGGTCCTCTGCATGAATACATGCACGTGCACACACACCCCGCATGCTGGAGGCTGGACTGAGATTAGGACTAAAGAGGACCACTTTATGGCTTTTAGCCCTGAGTACATACAACCTGATTTACATGAAACATATAAAATACATGTGTGATTATACGCGGCGTATTCATGCAGCAGCGCAAGACGTTGAGCGGAGAGGCAGGGGAGGAACTAAACTACAGGGGTGGGGGCAGGGGGCATGGGTGGAGCAAACATTGGCAAAGACTTACTTCACATAATGTGTCATCATCTCCAATGGAGTCGTCTGCAGCATGGTGGGTGTCCTGTGAAGACGAGGCCAGAAAGTCAGCACGCAACCTCCAGACACATTACACAACAGGCAGCAAAATTCATTCACTGCACAAAACATAAGGGGCAGGCAGCTACATGTCAGCAGACAACATGTAATGCAATGTTTTTGCCTAAGAGGCTCAAGCACAAAAGCCAAAAACTGGCAACACTGTTAGCATATGGTCTGATTGTGGACTGGAGACTTGTACTTTCTCACAATTTCACACACCACCTCACCATAGATAAGGTCTCCATAGCAGGGACATCCTTACCACATCCTGAATGCAGAGCAACAGAAAAACATGGTACTGTTGCATCATACCAGGAGTGTAAAGACAAACCTGGGCAGAATGGTTTATTACAACCAAAAAAAAAAAAACAGCCAGATTCTAATGTATTTACACTTTTGTTGGGGGGGGGGGGCAAGGATAAATTATCTAGAACATAGACTGTTTTATGAGAGAAACAAATGTTACTATTTCAAGAATATACTTCAATCATAAAATTCATTAAATTATAAATTAAACACAGGATTGGCATCTGTTCGCACTTTGCAAACCCTGTAATTTTGTTAGAACGTAAAGGAATCAAGTCTTGGGAAATGTTATCGTTTTGAATTAATGCAAAATTAAGATTCTGAAATTTCATGCGTGACAAAAGTTTTTAGTTGTCTAAGCAAGGCATTAGTTGGCGCATTGTTTCCTCCATCAGTTGGTCACCCTGGGTGGTATAGCGCAGACGTATTTGTGAAACAACGTATTTTAAGGGTATAAATGTGTTTTTCGCTACTGTAGATACACTGGTTTCATGTCATTGCAAAAGCACAAGTCTAAGCAACACTCACTCCGTGCTCCGCAATAGCGCGTCACTACATCTCTGTAGACACGCCGACTGCGCTTCTTCCCTTCAAGGCCGCACGTGCCACCGAATCACAAATTATGCCAGCGATTTCTCTCCCGGTTTGCATGACCACGCGAAGTATACCGATAGTAGATGACAACAACATTCCTATCTTCGTAAAACGGCGATCATGTTAAATAAAGTTAAGTTTAACATTTCAATCAGTGATAAAGCCATGTAAAAATGACTAGGAAAACGAAGTCTGTATTTGGTGATACATTAAGTTTCCTTCCTGGTTATAAAGCGGTTTGACGGATGAATGGATGGATGGATGGATATCATGACAGTCATTCCGTTCGATACGTTTCAAAGGTATCTTCAAAGGCCAATTCGAAATGTCTGAATTCTGTTCACACACACACACACACACACACACACACAAAGTACAAGTCATTTTAACAAAATATATATTTAAATGACAAGCTGTCATAATTCTTCTACACTTTCCCGCTGTCTATTTACACTGCTTTCTTCCACAATCTCTTCTCCCTCGCAACTTGAGGAGTCGATGGACCGTAAGCCCTTGTCCCAACCGCAAGTGTTCATAGTTCTCAACCTCCAACACAACCATAACATCATACGGCAGACAAGAAAAGCAATGCACAAAATCTTCAACAAGTGAATATGGTAGAAAAATTTACACTTAAGATTGTAAATTAATTTAGCAAGCCATAGTTTTCCCATCACGCAATAAGGCTGTCGTGATAGGACTGTATTGCATCATGTAGAAGCTGTGGGTAATGTCAAATGACGAAATTTGGGACAGCTAAAAATATATTTCACTTTTTCAATAGTTAAAATTTAAAGCTAAAATTTATACAACTTTAATGGGTAATTTATATTACAGACTTTAAATTTATATGCATATTGTGACAATGTATCAGAAACAAGGAAAGGCTGTACGCCAAGTACATGTATAATGGCCTTATAGGTAGCTTCGCTTAACATGTAAATTATCAGCATAGTAAAACATTTTTTTATTCTCCATTAACAATTGTTCTATTTAATTTAGTTCATTTTAACATAACCGAAGTTTTTTTTTTTTAGTTCGCTACCTCAGCCGACCAACTGTATAACCAACGAAATGAAAGAGTACAAAAATGAAATGAATTCCATCGTTGGGAACAACGGTGCTCCTCACACGTTCTCGTAAAAACAAAACCCTACGTATAAAACGGCCAGAACAATGTCAGACCACATTAAACGTTTTGACAACATCACTAATGTATGTCATAAACGTGTTGCAATTCATATATACATAAACACATACAGAAATGGTGTAAAATTATATAGTAGCCTATTGCTAAAAAACTACATATACTAGAGTTAATGAATTCTGTGTCATCATAACGGAAAAGCGACGGGTTTGCATATATGCCGGCGATCGTCAAAGTTTGGTCAGCACTATGTCATACACTTAATGACTAAGTATAAAATCAGGGGAAGTAAAATAACATAATGTAAGTGTTTGTACAAGTTCAAGCAGTCTTGTCCTGTCGCTACCCTCCTCCTCGCAACTTGACGGTGTAAGTTAGAAAGCTCTCGGTTTTCCAGCACAACGGTGCTGAAACAGCAAAGTTTTCGTATTTTCTAGCCTCACCTCGTCCACCGCGTTGTCCAGTGACATCTTCTGCCAGGGGTCCGCCAACTGAGGCAGTGGCATCTTCGCTCATCCAAGTTTCCCTTCAGTTAATGCGGCAGTTGAGACACGAACTAACGTTTCCGAAAAGAGATGCGAAAACATAAAAAGTACGGCTGTTTAAGCGAACAACAATCCCTTCACATAGTAACAAGTACAGATGTTTCCCGACAAAACACCAACAAAAAAAAAATTCCTTCTACTTTAACCCTGTCCTGCCTTACTGCCTTCTCCAAGTCCTGCAGTCTTTTTTTTCTGCCCGTTTAACTCGTAACACGTTCGCTCACTTCCGTTTTTCTCAATATGGCGCCGTGGCTCATCTTACCTGTCTGTCAGAACGCGACTGGATGCAGAGTCACCCTTGCGTCACGAGCCGTGGGAGGAGTCCTAAGAACGTACAGCCCAGACAGGTGAGCCGCTCGGAGCCGTTTCGGGAGCCACGCGCTGAGTCACCGCGAGCTGTCACTGTAAACTGTATAAAGCCATCTGTGCTCTACCGATGCCAGGCACCCGGCTCGGCGTGGCCACACACCGCCCCCTGAGATTAACTGTGTCATTTTATCTGCCCTCACGAAATTAAATTATGAGCATGTAAATTGATGTGATATCATCGCCATCACCGTCATCGAGTACTTAATTATTATTATCAGAATAATAGCTTGAAGTAATTTGCATATCGCCCGTACATTGCAATTTCACAAGCAGTCATATTACATCATGTATTTGGAGTGTGGCTGCCCGACCACGTGTAAATGCTTATTACATTTGTGTCTGGCAGACAGTGAATTAGAAGACGTCTTTCAGCGGGCACTTACCAGCGCCTTTACCTTTTCACATTGGATATATGTACATTTTCTATTATTAATGATTTTAATATACCTTAGTCATTGGATAGTAACAGAAATTATTTTTAACAGTATATTTTTCTAGGAAACATTCTGGGAAGTACTACATTTGTAGCATGCAACTTGCATTATCAGATACTGGCACATATTTAGCTAATTGATGTTTTCTTAACCTGTGTCATGTCTGTCTGTGGTTTGAGTTTGATCTCCACTGTTTGGGAATGGAAACATAAGAGTGGGAGGGTGCCATTGCTCCACCTTCAGCTGACTCACACAGAAGTGTGACGGGATCCAGCATGCTGACCTGAACCTGGGGCTGTCCTTTCCGCACTTCCTGTCCAAGTGCCGCCTACACATCCTGTCCAAATACCAGCCACATATATCCCGCCCAAGTGCTGCCCATATGACTGGATCTGACACATCCTGTCGTTGTATAGCAGTTGTCGGTGTGAGGTAATGTGTTTGAAGCTGGCTGGTGTTCAGTATGAGGCAATGATTAGGACAGCAGGGTTTAAGAAATGCCCCACAAATACATAAAGGGTCTGAACAGCACATCTTAAATCTCCAGACCTTAAATGAGTAATGTTCTGCTTTTGTTCAGTTTCTCTCTGTCTCACACACACACACTAAATACTGTATGTCTGTGTATATTGTATAGATAACACTGTCTTTTCATTTCAAACTGCTGTTCAAGCCACACGCCTTGTTATTAAAGCTGTAAATAACTGTGTATTACATTAGCCTAGGAGAGAAGTAGAAAGTTATCCAAACTACAGGCTTTCACTGGATGCTAATGGAGAGGTAACGTTCTGTCTTAGAAACTGAAAGCTCTCGTCTCTAACTGTCTTGTGTCATCTGGTGTGTATCTTTCCAACACATCACTTTTCCCAAAATACTAAAGGGGTCTGTGGACTGCATTTGTGAATCTCTTTCTCTGTGTACGGCAGGGTGTCTCCAGTGTGTTATGGACTTGTTCTTATGGTCTTAATAGAGTCTGTCCCTTACAGATATTTTCTTGTAGTGTTATTTCATTCTTTGCCCATGTTAAGGAGTATGCCACTCTTTTTTGGTGGAATGCTCAGTTCAGGCCATGTCTTACTGCTAATTTTCTCTCTTCAGACGTTGTCTCATTGGCAGGCAACTTTGCAGACTGTCTCTCATTGTAATAAAGCTCTATTCATAGGTTATTCATGGACAGTGTGATGGAATGTAATTGACCTGTATGAGTTGACTGTGAAGTATAGCAGCACATTGTCTTCTGCAACCAGACACGCCTGTTCAGTGATCACCATGGAACACAAGCCTGTGAGGAATTTTACAGTTTGGTTCTGCTCTCTGGACTGGGGAAGCAGACATTTGTACTTCTGGGCAATATAGACATTCAAACCTCACTCACTCAAACCTCAGCCCATTGGGTATAGCAGAAAGGGAGGTGCACACATACGACCACATTAGATATATACAGTATGTATATGCTCACTCAGTGCTGTACATTTACAGGTGCTCACACACACATTACATGTTGTCTTGGACTTTTTGCATCTGTCACACACTCACAGTACACAGTGTTGGACTTTTTGCCTCTCTCACACACATAATACATTTGTCTTGGACTTCTTGCCTCTCTCTGCCACACACACACACACATATACACACACACACACACTTGCTGGCCAGCATTGGGCAGCTGACGACCAGTACACACTGTTCTCATCGTAGCTGTGGTTGTCATGACCCAAGTGCTGCTCTGCAGATCTGCTGATAGAGCCCACTGGGGATTTCACTCTTCCTTCCTGTCTGTTTTTATGGCTTTGCATTGATCGGCAGCACTCAGCAAAGCAAGGCTGTTAGCCGCGGTGCGGCGGATGCGTTCTGTCAGCTGATATGAAGTATACTGCAGCACCTCGAGAAGCAGCATCCCAGGTAAACACACATATCGCTGATTACATTAGAGTATAGATATTGTGCAGTGTATAATAGCAGTTTATTTTGTGTTGTCTAAACTGTAAGTTGTAGTTTATATTAATTTTATATTGGATGTTGTGCAATATAGATTTTAACCGCAATTTATGAGCCTTGTGTATAGTAAATTTGTTCATAAGTGTAATGAGCTTTCAATTTCAATTTAAAAACCACTGCCAGTTACATTAGAAAATGCAATATGCTGAAAGTAAAGTAACATTCTCTTTGTAGAGGCATTTATGACCTCTGACCTATGAGAACCATCTTCACTTTGAGGTGCCGATTCCCCAGCATTTTGCTCCCCCTAGTGGACCTTTGGGAGATCTTGTTCAACGTGTTTCATAATTTTAACTTTTAAAAACAAAAACAAACAGCTGAAAGGCTCACAACAGATTAGGATTCTTTATTACATTTCTCAGAGGGTGAAGACTAATTCTCAGAAAAACAAAGGGAAATAAGTTTATTTATTGCTTCAAAGCCTAAGCCTTTGACAGTTATCTGTCAAGCTGCTGTGCCAAGACCACAGAGCAGAGTCTATGGAAATCACTGTCACTCCAATTACAATAATTCAGCCTCATTAAGCCTGAGTCATCAAAAACAGGCTTCCACACTGAAAAGAGTGATTGACACTGCCCAGTCAGGCTGTCAGTGCAGACACAGAGCCATCACTCCACAGAGCTACTTGTACCTCCAAGACAGACACAGAAGGTCTTATTATACAGTGGACCTTTCACACACCACGTAGACCCAGAACACATGCTAACTCTAGTGAACTGGTCAGTTCCAGCACCAAAAAAAAAAAAAAAAACATACATTATACACAAAGCATACAGACGGAAAGACTTATAAAGACACACACACCAACAAAAGTCAGACATACTGATATCTTCCTCTTTGTAACATGAAAACTGTAACAGCAAAATATTTTGGAGTTCTACATTTAACACTCTAAGACTTAAATATAGTAGTAGAAAGCTAAAGTAAACAAAGCAGCATAAGAGAGAGAGCAACGTTAGCTCTTGCAGGTAAAGAGTAAAACTGTGCGTTTGGTCATCTGGGGAGTGGGAGCATGAGGCTAGAGTCAGGGCCGCCACCTTGGCATTTAGCTGACAGACTTCAGCTTGCTCCAGGGGTTGGTACCACGGACCTCCAGTGGCTCATCACCATAGAAGATATGGTTGCACAGGTCGTCCAGTGGTGGCTCGGGATCCGTAGTGGCAAACTGAGCCGCGTCCTCTACCTCTTTACGCACCTCCACGTCAATCTCCTGTGTGGGACCAAACAATCACGGTCACGATCTTGCTCACGCCTGCACACATGAGGCTAATGACGGAAACACGAGTTTCACCTTGAGCTCCTCTACGCTGGCCAGGTTAGCGCTCAGCATGCGTTCCTTATGCATAGAGATGGGGTCACTCTTACTGCGCACCTCCTTGATCTCTTCACGCGTCCGATAGCTGGAGGGGCACATGGGTGGAGGTGACACATTAGGCTAGCCAAGACTCATGACTTTGCAGAGCCCGGGAGGTCATAGCGAACACCACAGAGGCTTGGCTGAGTGTTAATGTGACAGACATCTGCTACAAAGGGCTGGTCTCACCTGATTCCCGGATCGCTCATGCTATGTCCATGGTAACGGTATGTCTGTAGCTCTATTAAAATGGGGCCCTGAAGCAAAAGAATAATATTATTGGATTATTAGTCCCAGTAGGTCTAGATTCACATCCCATCTTGTTCTTCTACAGCTTTTCTTCCACAGGTTTATAGGCCATCTGTGCATCTCAGTACGACCTGATGATGACTGCATGGGACCAAACTGACCTTACCAGACCTGCAGTAGTCTGCGGAAAACTTAGTAGCTTCTCTCACGCACAGGACGTCCATGCCATCCACCTGGGCAGGTAAAAGTGTGCAAGTCAGTTTTATGGTATTGAAATGTACTGGTCCTTGTACCATTGCATGCATAATCAGTGGCATTTCTGTGGGAGAGCCAATGGTAAATAACCAGAAGGTTGTTCTTACCCTCAGGCCTGGGATGAAGTCTCCTCGCTTGTAGTAGTCAGTGCTGGCGGCAGCTCGCTCCACAGACGTGCCCATGCCATACCTGTTGTTCTCGCAGATGAAGATGCAGGGTAGTTTCCACAGTGCTGCCATGTTGTAAGTCTCAAAGATCTGCCCCTGTTGAGGTGGTGGGCTTGGTAGACTCAGTGTGGGGGTAATAAATTGGGCACAAAACAGGGCTAGTGATCAAAAGGGCAGGAAAATGTAAAGTGCGAAAACGCACCTGATTGGCAGCTCCGTCTCCATACAGAGTGACACACACCTGGTTGTTTCCCAGGTACTGACATGCCAGAGCCACGCCTGCCCCTAGTGGAACCTGCAAAACACAATCAGGCAATGAATGCACACCTGTGACCACACTGTACATGTAGAAGGAATGGGAAAACTCACACTTTGTACCTGGAAAGGTGCTTATGAAGCAGACAGGTATGAGGGATGCATGCCTTACCTGAGCCCCAACAATGCCATTCCCACCATAGAAGTTCTTGGCATACATGTGCATCGAGCCACCCTTGCCTTTGGCCACACCTCCTCTACGCCCTGCGACAGAAAACACAACACCATAAGCTTTGATGTAGGCCACACCAAAACTGTGAAATTGAAATGTTAAGACTGTTACTTTTAGGTGGGGGGGGGATCTCTCTGCATTGCATGTGCACACGCACCTGAGTGTACACACTCACACACATACACACACCTGTTAGCTCAGCCAAGATCTTCTTGATAGACACACTCCTGGTGTAGGTGTAGCCATGAGCACGGTACGCTGTGATCAAGTGGTCTGTGAGATTGATGCCTGCCTCAATTCCAACTGCACAAGCTTCCTGTTAGGTGACAGAGAGTCAGGACCAAAGAACCCACAGTGGTCGTGGATGACTGTATGAACTTTACTGACTGTCTGCGCTATGGTGATGACATACAGTTCTGTTTTGAACTTAGTTGTTGCATTTTTGTCCTTACATATGAGTTACAATGTGTGTACAAAAAAGGGAGCCATATCATTTCATACGTGTTCATGTTCTGACCTGGCCATCATAGAGGTGACAAAAGCCTCTGATTATTTTCTGCTTGTACAGCTGGTCTGCCTTCAACTCCATGCGCCGAATGGTGTGCAGGGTCCGATAGTACTGAAGCGACTCTTCTCGGGTCAGCACCGCCTGCAGGGGCGGCCCTTCCTCCAGACGATGTAGGTCACATTTCTGTCAGTGAGGTGACACAAAAGCACATGCCACAATCAACACTCAGCCCTCCTTCCTTTCTTCAGCTCTCCCACCCTCAGCAAATAGGAATGTACTTGTTTGTATACACACACACACACACAGTCAACTGACCTTGATATCAAAAGTAGCTTGAGGAGCAAATTCTGCATAAGTGCGGCTGGTCAACACTAGCCTGGCACCCTGGTGAAAATGACAAAAAAAGCCACCGAGACGTTTACCAAGAAAATCCATCAGAAATACAAACACAAGTATTGGATATTGACCAGTCATCAACTGCATGGCAGTGTTAAATTCCCTTTGTTCTAAGTAAATGCACATTTTCATGGACACACAGTGGTTTGGCGTTCTATGCACTGAACACTTATGGTTGTTGAGTTATTTTCAAAAAGCTTATCTGCACCTGAATAAAAATTCAAGGCCAAAACATACTGCCACTCAGACACAAGTCTGCTCAAACGGAACTTAGACTCTGTGTTATACTAACATAAAGAAAGCAGATATTTCCCCTTGTAATTAACTTTTTGTAAAGTGCTTAAAGGACAACGTTTGCAAAGAAGCGGTTATATTCAAAAATAATAAAACACTACGAAAAACGGTATTGTCAAATACCGACAATTCTTCATACCCCGTTATTATAGATCCTTTGAACTGAGCAGAAAAAAAACATCATAGCCCTTACAGCGGGTATCGCGTTCCGTGTACCATCGTATTACATGAGAATACAGTATGCCAGCCAAAGGAGGGTACACAGCCGACGAGAATACAGAAATTATGAATTCTTAAAGTCACCAACGTGTCCTATTTGCTTCGCTGGTTTTCGCAACTCTTTATTTCACACCTTTTCCTCATCACCTCAACAGGTGTCGCAGAGGAGTGTTGAGAGTCGAAAATGAGAAACTTGTCTATTAAATGTCTCCGCATAATTTTCACTTTTCTGATGCGACAGTATACACTAAAATAATCTGGATGTGTAGTTATGAAAAGACAAATACGTAAGAACAACTTAGCTAATATATGCAGGAACTGTATTAAACGTCACGGTAGATTTTGTAGTGAATTTGAGGTACTATACAGTATTTGTACCACATTTCGCGCATGCCCATTTAACTTTCATTTACACGATAATTAGGAAACGTCATCATCGTAATGTACGAATTTTGTCTCGGGCAAATTAAGCCTGCTTTGACGGCATCAAACAAGATTAGACTTATTTTATTAACTGATCAGTGGCCTGTACCTCTCAGTCATGTGTAGGGATACCAACAGAAATACATGTATAAGCAATCGCAATGTTTTAAGAGCCGGTTGCAACCAACTCGATACAAGACAATTCAGGCTGTCCCAAACTAACATTTGCCGCCCCTGACAACATCAAGAAACAGAACCTCAGGTACACGAAACTACCGTAAAAATGCATCCATAGTTACGTACATTCCAGTTGACGGTGCCCCTCAGCACGTTTGAGATTACGGCCAACATTTTAATACTTCAAGCAGAATGACTCTTCCTCTCTTCCCGACGTCCTCTGCAGCAGATGCGTCGTTTTTTATTTATTTATTTATTTTTTTTTACAAAACTGTTCAGCCAAACCCCGCTCCGCAAGTATGAGCGTGTCAGACATACGCAAAAAGCACGACGTCTGTTCGCAACTCCAGATATCGATTTAATTGGACAACACAATTTCTATCAGTATTTATTACCATAAGCAGATATACCGCGAAAGAGATGGGACACGTTTACGCACTATACGTTGCCGAATAAGCTTAGTTTGTCTTGTAATGGGACCATGCATTTACAGGGGAGTACAAAATTAGATTAGTTACAAACTACAGCATTTCACAAGCGACGCTTTAAGATTGCAAGTTGGTAGCGTCCAAACACAGCACTTACGCTTGGCCGACAAAACACACGCTCGGAGTTGATAATTAAAAACGAAGCTACTATAAATCGGTCATATGTAAGCAAACGCACCTTTTCGTGATTCTGGTTTTAGCGTGGCATGTATTTTATGTAATGTCGTAATAATATAATACATTGTTATAATTTCAATAAATTACTATTATTTCATGTACTTGGACCATTTCTTTGTAGTACGTTTCATTTCCACTCCATCTCCAGGGTTATCAAACTATGCACAGCTGACTTGTATGTTTTCTCAAAAATGAGCATGCCTGAGCACCTATATTTTAAATACCTGTTTTGGAACTAAATTCAGTTATTACTATATACTAAACGTGCGCACGTTTCCTGACCTCCCATGTACAGTATACTGCTACTAGCACAGACAGCATACAGAAAATATTTTATCAATACATAATATTATCATTTTTTTTCCATCACCTGATTCTATGTGGCATACATTCCACATAGAATCAGGTGATGGGAAAAAAAAAAACCTATTTATTTACCCCATTTCAAGGCTTGGTATTATAACATAATATCCCTATATCAGATTATATAGGCCAGGTTTTACGTTTTTCTTTCCAATACAAATAACTTTTTGCTGAGAATATTATTAGAGAACCAGCGTGTCGACACGTATTTCCACACTTATTTTTGAGTATATCATAGTTCCTGCGTCTTTAAAGATAACGCGGACCATTGTGCGCGCGCCGGAGGGCGGCGTTCCCGAGCGCGAGACAGAGCTCTGATTCTTTGCGTGGCGATTGGCTTGTTTCAAGAAAGAAAATGGACGGCCGACGTAGCAATAAGGCGTTAATGGATGTAATTTCTGTGGTTTTTGCAATTTTTTTCTTGCTGCAGTTTGTGACCGGTGCACAAGAAGGATTTAATGGCAAGAAAGAACAGGAATGCTATAATTACGCAGGTGGGCACGTGTACCCAGGGGAAGCTTTCCGTGTTCCAGTCTCCGATCATTCCCTGCATCTCAGCAAGGCGAAGAGTAAGTGCTAATTTGGCCTGTCCGTCTTAATACCGTTATATTTTCTTAACTTTGTCATTTACATGTGAAATGTGTTATATAGCATGCATCATCGCAAAAAGAAACACTAGAAAAGGAAAGACTAGAAAATGTTCGTTACATTGTGTACAAATTACATATACCACCAATTACTCACTTGTAAAATGTGGTTTATGCGTTATCTTCAAAATCAAAATTGAATTTTAACTTGTGGCATGTTGTTTGTGTTAGGAATACTCGGCTTCTGTAGTTACTGGATGCATGCATTATTATGATTATTATTTTAGCTAATAATTCGCACTTAAGACTTTTAAAATGGGATTTTTAACACCGTCATATTGGTGTTAATATTGTATTTATAAGCAATTTAAATGCTTGCATAGCGTTTTAAATAACGGTACATTTGCTACAAATGTGCTGTAGAATATTTGTGATATTTGATTAGTGGCGAAGTAGATTTATTCACATTGCGCTCCTTGTTAGGACACGTCATGACCAAGGCTGTGCTTTCCAAGTGTCCCAAGTAACTCTCCGAATCTGACAAACGCATCCAGCTCAGAGGTGTACCTAGGAATACTATGCTACTTTTTAGAATTTTACCATATAAACATAAGAAGTTTGAAATGCTTTTGTTGATGAAGCAAGAACTGGTTTGGGACAGTAATCTGATTTTCACAGCTGTAGGCCAGTTGGCTCGGAGCTACTTGCTTTATTGACTTACGGCAGAGCCAAACCCATTGTATATGCGGACAATTGTTTTGTAATGTATTGCTTTTACACTTTTCATGAAAGCATAGTTTCATTATAAACGGTAACCCTTATGAGGTGTTTATACTGATACGTATGTGTGCAGGTAGGCGTGGAGTAATCAAGTTGTAAAAGTGAAATGGATATTGGAAATTTTAACAAAAGGGGACAGTAACGAGTGCCGTGTTCGAACATTAATTGTGCAGGAAGCATCTGAGTAAAACTTCGTATTGATACTTTGAGACATCCTAACCATGCTCTGTGCTTTTAGTATCCAAGGCAGCTCCGCATTGGGAAGGGACCGCCGTCATCAACGGGGAGTTCAAGGAACTGAAGCTGACGGATTACAAAGGAAAATACCTGGTCTTCTTCTTCTATCCCTTGGATTTGTACGTGCGCCATTAAAATGCAAGATTCAAGATTATAAAAGTGTTGCACGGTGTGAACAGTGAATTAGGATTTGACGTGTGTTACAGCACCTTTGTGTGCCCGACGGAGATCATCGCGTTCAGTGACCGGGTGGAGGAGTTCCGTAGCATCAACACAGAGGTTGTGGCATGCTCTGTGGACTCTCAGTTTACTCACCTGGCATGGTAAATACGATAATCCAAGTACAGTTAAGTTAAGGCCTCACTGTTTAGGAGACTTGTTGCAATATACAGTCACAACATTTTTGAAAATATTGGAAAGAACAGAAATAATAAAACATTTAAACCATTTTAATTATAACATTTGATACTTTTATACATGTAGCTGTCTTGATGGCTAGTTCCATGCTGTGTATGTTGGAACTGAGCAGTATTGCAATTGTCATTAAGGGCTTTTAAATAAGTCGAACTAAATTATATGTAATGGTGACACCCCCCCCCCCCCAAAAAAAAAAATATATAAAGGTGCAGACAAGGATAGTGAGCTAAAAGGAGTCCGTCTCTCAAGTAGCCAACACGTTTTATCTACACAGTTCATGTGCATGAGTTCATAGCACATGTTCGTTACATAAGCGTATGCAAAGTGTTAGTATGATCCACGCTATAGTATACAATACAGTATTGCAAAATAATACTTGAACTGAGCCTTCAATTTAAGACTTTTGCCAATAGTGGACTGCAGCTCCCCTCCCCCATGGTCCTATTCACAAAGTGGATGAAGTAACATCTGCGTTTCAGACATGGAGCCTGTATTAACTGGTGTGTCTCACGTTGTGCCCCTAGTATCTGATTTGTGGTTGTTTCCAGTGAAATGTCGGTCTGGGAAATCTGTTGGTCATTTCACTGATATGTTTCTCTACTTCTAACAGGATCAACACACCCAGGAAGCAGGGAGGACTTGGAGCTTTGAAAATCCCTTTGTTGTCAGACCTGACACACCAGATATCCAAGGATTATGGAGTTTTTTTGGAGGACCAGGGCCACACACTCAGGTATACTAAGGCCTAGCAAATTTTCTGTCCCACTGACATCGTTCATGGTCTCCACAGACTGCACTGCCTGCTACAGTTTGCCTATAAAATTATGGATGTCAGTCATAGTTTTTAATATGTATATTTCTTCCTCTTACTGAACAAGTGCAATTCCAGCATGGTTGGGAAGAGTAAGAAAGTATAGCTGAAAATTTTAGTATGTAGTATCAGTGCTGGCAACCCTGTTACGAGATAAGTAACACATTTGCTTTTAATGAGGCCAATTTCACTTTTCCATATTCTAGCTCTAATGATAACATTGTCAGAGAATGAAATATTCCCCTCCCATTGTTTCTGTCCAGGCAGTTCAGATTGGTCAAAATATACATATTTTTCATGAACTGTAGTGTTTTTTTTTTTTTTTTTTTTTTTTTATCTACTTAATATAAAATGTCAAATGGGCCAAATTTTAATTTTTATTAATTAAACCGGGGGCTGTATTGGGGCTAGGGGGGAAATTTCCGATTTATGGTCTAGCACAGCGGTTCTTAACCTTTTTTGAGTCATGGGCCACTTTAAGAATCTGATGAAAGCTATGGACCCCCTCCCCAGAAATATTCGCATAACTTTGTACACAAGTAATAACACAACTTTGCATGCAGTGAATATATGTACTTTCTTTTTACCTGATCCTCACAGACCCCCTGAAACCCATCAATGGACCACCCCAGGTTAAGAACCCCTGGTCGAACAATTCCTTTATGGACTTTTTTTTTTTTTTCAGGGTTCAAATGAAGTGGTCTGAAAAATGTCCACATACTACAAGACCTCCAGAACCTGTTGTGCCTTTTGAGGGTGACAGACCTGGGCTGAATTTTCTGAGCTAATTTCTCTCCCTCTAATCTAGGGGCCTCTTCATCATCGATGGCAAGGGCATTCTCAGGCAGATCACCATGAATGATCTCCCAGTAGGGCGCTCTGTGGACGAGACCCTACGGCTGGTCCAAGCCTTCCAGTACACTGACAAACATGGTGAAGGTATGGACCACGCCCACCCCTAGTATTGACTTAAGAATTGTACGGTATGGTGTTTGGTGTCATGGTAAATATGTTTATATAGAGAGAGAAAGGTGTGTGCATACTCTGGCCTAAACGGTCTGTAAGTTGTAGTGCCACGTAATGTATGCTGTTACTTTGGCTGTGTGGTACAAGGCACTGTAATGCTCTACAGTAAAGCATTATGTACAGCTCTTGAGATTGTAGTTGTTGCTTAACATATGCATTAGTTGTTTTGTTGGTATGCTAATATACTGTTTCTGAAGTGTCCATTCAAATGTGCGTTCATGGCAATGTCTTTTTGTAGTGTGCCCGGCCGGCTGGAAACCAGGCAGCGACACGGTGAGTTTGTCTGTAAAGTCTGGTAAGGTCATCCTTTACCCTTCAGACTGAGATGTAACATCTCAAGGGCTGAACGAAAGCTATAAGATCACCTTCTATCCAAGAAGTGACTGAAGGTATGTTGTAACATACAAAAAGCAATAGTGCATATAGTGGGCCACCACTTATTAAAGCTAATTAGCTGATCAAAGACTGCCAAATAGGAGTATGCAGCCGGGCAGATGTCTAAACCCATCCCTCACATCTCTTGGTTGAGATTAAGCCAAATGAAGGCTTGGTGGCCCAAACAGGAGTTGAGTAACATCTTCCTAAGATGGCATAATATTGCCTCAAAGGCAAATGAATCAGCTGCAGACCTAAGGGGTAAATTCCAAATCAAGGTTACTGGTTTGGCATGGTAAATGGAGTTTGTTTGCCATTATAATTTATACCATGCTCGGAAAGCTTGGTAGTAAGTTTCAAATAACCTTGCTAAACTAGGCATGCGGAGGGCCAGAAGTTTTTAAGGTTTGCTCTTAAGATGTAACTTACTGAAAAAGATGAGTAATGGTTTCTTGCTTATTCCATTCATGTTTTGTTCTGTTTGAAACAAGCTTTAATTTTCTTCCTTCTACAGATAATTCCTGACCCTGCAGGCAAATTGAAGTATTTTGACAAACTGAACTGAGTAAAATGAGTTCAACACCATTTTTGAGTATATTTTCTTACAAAATAAATGACAGTTGAGGGAACACCAGTGTCTCATAATGTTAGTGTCTGACTTGAAGTAACACTGCTCTATCCACATACAGTTACTTAGTCTGCAGTTAGTGCTGTGCTCTCTGTGTACAACTGGTAGTGTAGAAAGTCAGCCTTTGGTTTAAAAGACTGAGCTCAGTCCTAGCTGCAGAACACACTTCAACAAAGGTAAAATCAAATTCCATAGAAACACTATCATTTGAATTTTTATGAACATCACACACAAACTACACAAAACAAGGCTTTAATGCAATATAAAATTTGTATATATAAACAAAGTATTTTGACACATTGGAAATTTCTCCTTTTAGTTGTTTAATGGAAAGTACACGTGGGCCACATGCATAAAAAATTAAATATAGAAAGTTTAAATATGACACTGATTTGTGCATACACACAGTTTATAAAACCATGCATACCCTGTTTGGTTCACAATCCTTCATAAATTCCAGGTAGTGTAAATCTGCTCACATACATGGACATTGGTGTCACACCATCCCAAATTTGGTGTCAAAGCTTCTCAAAATAACTACTTTGCAGAATACACTTTTATACAGTCATGGTGGTAATTTGTGTAAAAACAATGGAAGTATGATTAAGATCCAAAAAAGCTTAAAGTATGGAAGTGCTCATTACAGTAGTATAGGTTCAAAAAATGTTTTTATATTGTATTTGCGGGATTTTTTCAGTGTATTGCAATGGAAAGCAATGATAATTCCTTTATATTACGGTTATTTACCGAGTTCTGCATTGGATTGAGTTTTTGTTTTTTAAACCACGAAGTCATTAGGCAGCTGCAAACATGTTAACTGCAAATTCCTTTTAAAAAAATCGCAGTAAAAACTCTGAGCACAAATGGGCTGAGTGTTTCTGACCTAATACTGTAACAGGTACGTGATGTTCGTACCTCCCTAACAGAGCTGATGTTTTTGCCTGTGCCACTCGGGTTACATTAGTATGCATATATTATATTAAATATATATAGTAATATATTATTATAGTAAAATATTCCCTTTTAATTTTTTTGAATTTACGTGGCTGTTGTTGTAACAGGCAAATGTAAAACATTACATGAGGTGATATTTGGAAAGGAAATCAATAAACCGATCCTTTGGATAAACTAAATTTTAAAGATCAATCATTCAGTCAGTTCCTGATAAACTACACAGTTTGCTAACTGACAGCATTGGGTCACCTAGTTATACATTATATACATATTTATACTTGTATGCGTACCCATTAATTTCATTGTTGTTTATTGGTCTCCCATGAGTGCAGTGTGAGTTAATCCAGCAAGTTAAATTGTTACGGCAAGAAAAACAAAATTGGGCTGCATGGACTTGTCTCGTATTTGAATAATTTGATTTGTTAATTTAAGAACGGCCCTGCCCTGGGTTTCCCCTGCCCTGCACCCTATATGCTCTGGGATGGGCTCCAGGCTTCCCAGCGACCCTCACCTGGACTAAGCGGTTAAGACAATTAATGAATTTAAGAACGTTCTTTTCCATAGCTTCTTAGATCAGTTTAAGGAATGTGATGCGTAAATCAAATTTCAAAGGTGTAGTTAAAGAGCTTGTTATAACTAATATAAACTGAATGGATACTGACATTTGTGGTTACAGGTAGCGACAATAAGAAGGGAAATGCGCAATCAGGACCAAAAACATTTATGCTTTTACCAGAAATTGCACTTATTTTTCTGTAAGGTGACCTTGAGTGTTGAGAAAGGCACCTATAAATAAAATTATCATCATCATCGATGGTGTTTAAGACAATTAATTGGCATTTGAAACAGCCTAAATTGAAATAGGACTAGACTAAAACAACTAATTTGTGCATTAAAAATTGCGTATACACTTTGAGGCCTATATTGTGCATGTACAGTACGCATGTTTGATACATGAGGCCCCTTGTCCTTTAAAATGGAGTAGGTTACAGAAGTACTTCCGTTGCCGCAGTACTTTTGTGTGTTTGATCTCAGCACACATAAAAGGGCATAAACTTCCTGTTTGGCACCATGTCCTGGCACTACACTAAACAGTAGAACTGTAAGTGGAAAATAATAGTAATGTGTAAATACAAAACGTAAGCATAATGTCAAAAGAATTGCACTCCAGTATATGCCATTATATACACACAAGTGAGTATAAGGCTGCCTTAGAAACCTCGTTCCTGCTGTGTCATTGGCCACGGATGGTCAAGTCAAAGTGCCTCTTTCCATCCAAGTACAGCATGGATTCTAGGAACACAGACAATACTGAAGCTGAAGATACATTTCATGACTGTTCATTAAGCCAAAACAACGGCTCTCCTGGTGAAAGTCTCATCTATAGGTGAAACCGTATGACTGCCATTGGCTATATGGGAGAGAACGCTGCCCATAAGGTAGTTCATCAGCGAATGTTTGGTAATGCAGAAAAGAGAAAGTATCTAACCTCCATATGTCTTTGGCACGATTGCCGGGACTTCCTCTGGGGAGCTGAAGGTAAAGTGAAACACGTTTGTGGTGTTGTGTTGCTGAGTCAAAGGATCAAGGACTTCTGTGTGCACTCGAACCTGGATGTAGTTGCCCTCAGTATAGCACACCTGCAACATAAGAACACAAGCTGCAAAGACTGAACCGAAAGCTACAATACCACTTTAGGAAGTTACTTAAGACAAATCAGAAAGAAGTCAGTCCTGTTATCTGTCTTACCTGGGAGGACAAAAGTAGTAATGAACCAATTTCAACAGGTTTCTGAAACAGGATGTCGTCAACGGCAACCAGACGAGGTCGACATCCCCTGAACCACAGACACAGATAAATTTTATGCCCATTTTGATTAATGACATCCAGTCATATTATTTTTAATTCCTTGACAGCATGTAGTTACCACTACATGCCTGAAGGTAATGCAGGTAGCGATAAAATGTATATTAAAATGTACAACAGACAGAAGGTAACTGGTGGTACCACTATGTCTCACCCATAAGCACAGGCATTGGCCCAGCCCAACTCATATGCCTTCCTCATCAAGAATCCACCAAAGATCCGGTTGAAAATGTTTCTCTCCTGTGACACAGGACAATAATAGGTTTAGTAAGCTGTGTGGCCCTTCAGCTAACATCCACTAAACAAGCTCCCCATGATAACTATATTTACACCTGTGAGTGACTTCCAGGGACATTGTCCTATAGCTCTGTCCTCTTAGCAAGATGGCCATGAAAGACCTCCCAGGCCAACTCCATTAGCTCACCTGCGGATGACAGATTTCCAGTCCCTTCAACTTTGCATCCTCCATCCAAACAGAGTTAGGAGGCAAGACTCGGCTGCGGAAGCTCACCGTCCTGAAAAGGCCACAGATGCATTTGTCGGTACAGAGCACCACATACCAGTTTGGCTGCAGACGCAACGCAGAACCTGCTAGGACAGGATTACTAGGAACACCCAGTAAACTATGACATAATAAAGGGGTATGAGAAACATACATTTACTTGAGGTATTTATGTGTGACACATACTATGTTGATGTGAGGGTAACACGGAGTAAACCATGCATATGGGCATCGGAGACAGTGACACAGTGTGCCAAGCTGCTTACTTGGTGTCCAAAGTGTTCAGGAAGAGGCTGTGGATGAACTTCCTCTCCTCATCAGTGGGTGCCACCTTCAGGAGGGAGGCCGTGCTCAGTTCCACACGTCGCTTCTTGTTCTCTGAGGAAGGAATGAGGCAGTGAGTAAAAGCAGATGGCCTCCCCACCAACACACCGCTCCAGGTATGTTTTGCTTCTGCTTGTGGATAAGTGTAGTCTCTTACTTGCAAAACTCCCATACTTTACAAGATGGAGGGATTCAGCTACACATGTTCTCACCTTCTCCTTCCAGAAAGAGCTTTTCTTCCTCTGGCCCCTCAGGCTTCAGGGGGTTAACAAATGCAGCCCTGTGGTAAACATGGGTTTTCATCAGCTCAATGGATTCCATCTAATTGAAACAGTCTAGTCAAAGCAACAGTGTAGCTGTACCTCTTATTTTCAGGATCTCGTGCAACCATGACAAATGTAGCATCCAGCACAGAACTGTAGGCTCCATCATGGAACTGGACAACAAAGAAAAGTAGTCAACCTGACATCATCATTTCAGAATGTTGGGAAATGTTAATTACTTTTTTCTGTTGCTACTTCCAGCCAAGTTTAAATGAAGAACAAAAGTTTTGTTTTGATTACATCAGTTCTTGTCAGTGTACTCAAGAGTTGCAAGTCCATTCAAGTATTGGCATCAACCACTAATCATTGCCCCACTTCCTTATAAGTAATTCAGGGAAATCACAGACTGGAGAGCACAGCCAGTCTGAAATGCGTGTGCTGGCACCATATAAAGGTCCTACTCAGAGTGCCATCAACGTAATGCAGCTGGTTTTGCCACTAGGATCATCCAAGTAGTGTTAGACCCGCACATCTAAGTACTGCAGAATCCAAAATTGCCCTTAAGCAAGTTCAACCTGGAGACTAGACAAGGGATGCATATTTTACAAAATTCTTTTGACTGACAACTGATCGTCATTTGTTGACAAGCCTATAATTATGCATATGACTCACTTAAAAGTCTACTTAAAGCCAATAACAGTTTAACATTTAATTTCCTATTAGAAGTTTTATTCAGCTCCTGTAACAAGCAACAATTTAGTCAATGCTACTTTTAACACTTTCAGCCTGAAGAAACAACAGAAAAGATTTTATTGTTTTTATTGTATGTCTATTCACCGTCACGGCAGCGGCGAACAGCCATTGTGAAACCACTGTCTCACACATGCACAGTGTCTTGCCAAAACTGCGTGTCATGAAAACCATAACCTGTTTATCTTCCCACTGAATGTATCTTCACAATGAATATATGTTCAGAATAAATTACTAATAATTATAATTATCCAATTGACTTTTCATGTCATCCAACCATGATGAGCATTTTTCTCACGGGAGAAAATGCCTTGGCATTTTTTGTCATATTTCTGTTCTTGGTCGTCGGCCATCTCATGTCTGCTCTCATTGGCTGACAGTGTCTAGAACAGACCCCTCCTCTGTCGCTCTGGGCAGGAGGGTTGGCTGTTATTTAACTGTCAGTTTGTGAGTGTTTATTGCTGATATGGTACTGCATTGAAAATGTAATATTGGTGAACTGCTGCACTGTAGTTTACATCGTACCACATAGTTATGGTGATCAGTATGGTGCTATACAAGCTCTTTTGGCAACCCGATTCAGTTTTTGTTTTTCCCCTCCCAGCCTATGTGTCTACATGTCTTACTAATTAACAACCAACAAAGAAAACACAAACATTTTTGTAACAAATATGTGAAACTATTCCTTCAAGTAACTATCGGTAAACTTTTATGTACATTCCATTCATTTTTAGCTAATAGCACTGGTGAAACTGATTGAACAATCTGGTATTTGGCACTTACTGATTAACTGATGGCATCCCAAGTCTAGACCAGTGAAAACGTGAACTGCCAGTGGGGTACATGGTTGATGTACGTAAGACAGAAATATCAGGACGCTTTCAGATATCATGGTGCTGACAGACCCAGAGGCACTGGACCACTGGTCTATAGTTGAACAAAAGCTTCCTGAAAATATGTGGGATAACCGGTGCTGCAGAGCAATAATCAAAACCTGTCATCAAACACAGCTGCTCATAAAAGCGGCCTGGTGGCTCAATGGGTAGAACATCAGGCTGGGACGTAGAAGTTTTCCGGTTCGAATCCCAGCCCAGCCACCAGGTGTGTCCTTGAGCAGGACACCTAGCGCTAGCTCACTGTAACCCGTATGTGAAATGTAAGTCACTTTGGGTAAAAGCGTCTGCCAAATGAATAAGTGTAAAATGAAAGTGCTCAAAGACAGATGAGACACACACACACACAGTGTGCCACTGACTACACCTGTAACAAGGACCCAAAAGTCTGTGGGGACAATTTATGGAAGAATATGTGCTTCTCATATTGCATGTATAATTATACAATTAGTAAAAAAAAAAAAAAAAAAAAATCCATATGTAGCAGGTGAAGGCAACATCAGATCCATGGACAACCGTAAGCATCTATACCAGTACCTGAGACATGTGTATCTTGGCTTCAATAGAGCTCTTCCCAACCCACGTCACATGACCTGTGAATTTTATGTCACAGTCTCGGTAGATTATATTCTTCCTCATATCTGAAATGATATAAAAATGAAAGCAATATACCTCAATATCTGAGCATAAGCAGCACGTCATTTGGTAGTTATTACGTTTTCCTTCGGGTATGTACAGCATAAAACGTAATTCATTAAGAGTAATACACTCATTGAGTACCGATCTTGTCGACGAGGGCAGTGACAATGGACAGTGGAGACCTCGCTTGCCCCTTGTCCCTTGTATGGGAGTAACAAATCAGCACTATTTGGAAAGAGAAAAAACAAGTCAAGGGTCAAACGATTATTTCTAGCAGTGAATGAAGGTGTGTGAAATAAAAGTACGTTCCCAAAATTATTTCTTATTTTCTTATCAGTAGTATACCCAAAAGCAGGGAACTCTGATTTGTAAAAAAAATTTTGTATGGTGTCTTGATGTAGAACTATTGTACAAATTGTATTGTTTGAGGGTGTACAGTTAGGAGTTCTGTAAATCATTAGTATTTTTATAATCTCCTGTCTGCCTGTTGTTAAAATGTATATTTAATGTCTCCACAAAGCGCTAAGGTATTTTTACATTTTAGTTTGTTTTACAAACTCTTTATTGGATGAAGTTCAGAAGTAACTGAAATGCATTATTGGGAATCTAAATCCTTGGGACTGTGACAAAAAAAAAACAATCTGAAGATCACTTGGCATATGTTAATATGTAACAACAAGAAAGCACACCAAAAACCACTTCAAGGTCTCATTACTTACAAAAACTTGACAGGAATTTAGTAGACTTTAGGTACTGTTAACGAAAGGAACTGCACACTAACATATATGAATTTCAATGAAATTTTCCATTAACAAAACATTTTAACTACCTGCTAAGCTGTCCAGATCCTCAAGGATTCGGCCAAACCTGTTAGAGGAGACAGTTGCAGGCTGGAGTTAAAGGAGATTAGGATTATATTAGGTCACCAGCACTCAAACATCTTTGCCTTTAGAAGAGGCCTGTGGGTACCATAATACTTAACACTGTCATTTTAAGTGTACCATCAAATTGGGGAACTGAAATATTAAATAGTACTGGGAAAGAGAATTCCCTAAGTAGATCACTTGGGAAAAACAGGTGTGACGCTACCTGACGGTGTTGTGAAAGGTCAGGTACTTCTCTCTCAGGTTGGGCTGAGTGCCCAGGGGCAGGTGCACCTCAACGTAACTGTCCTTCATTCTGCGAACAGGCAGGTCTTCCTGACATTTGGCCAACTGTGAACTCAGAGATGCACGCTCCGCCATTGCCTGCTGGTGGTCACTGGGCACACAGGAATATTACCTTTAGAGATGTTTGTTATCTGAATTGCAAAAGAAGCAATCCTGAAATGTTTTTGCTTCTCATTTAAAACTGAAGCTCTAAGAAAGGCAGGAGAATGTTATAGCACTGTTTAATTATGCAAAAGTGAAAAAAGCCCTTCAGTAGACAAAGGTTGTATTGCTATTGTGGGTGACACTTAACATAAATTGTACAACATTCGTGTTTTCAAAATGTCATTTCATTTTCTCTTACAACACATATAAGACAAGTGATGATCTATGAGTATCCAGCAATGTTACAGTAATTTGTGTTAGTATTTTTTACATAACTACACAAAAAAACACTTCAAATAACCTCCCCCTAAAGTGTATGGCTTTTTAACAACTGTGTCTAATCTCTCATATAACTGTAGAAGATACCACTGTATTTAATAAATTAAGCACTTCAGTAAAATGTTAGAGCTACACAACAGAAACCTTTTTTTTTTTTAAACATTTCTTGGTTAGTCCATTGAAGCCAATCACTGGGTACATATTCCTAAAACACCGGAACGTGATGCTTATTTACAGCCAATTTCAGTAAAATTGTCCACATTCATTTCAAACAAGCGCTTCACAGAATCAGATGGCCATGTGACATCCTGAGCCTGTCATTCAGTGATGAATGAAAATGGACAAGGCATGAGGAGAAAAGACTTGCAAACTGTGAAGCAAAAAGTGAACACAGCCATTGAAAACAAGGTCATACCTCCAGTTGGTGGACGCTCCCACTATCTCCCTCAGGCGGTTCCTGACTGGAGAACAACAAGGAAGAAGTCTCAGCAGGCCACAACCTCTAGCCTGGCATCCCACCTCCTACACTTGATCTCTACCCCAGAGTCCTACCCAGTCCATGCACTTAGTCAGCCTGAGAAAGAAGCAAGTACTGTCCACCAGAAAACACAGTGTTTAGACTACTGCTGTGATTTAGCTTTAAAATACCAACACTGAAAAGTATTTTTAAAAAAAGTCTCAGTCATGTATCTTAATTATTAATAAATTGTGACGTCTTATGGCATGTATACTGTATATCCTCAGGCATGTCGATTTTGATGTTTCATAATGTTATGTGATAAAAAAAGCAAAGGATGCGAATCACCCAGAGCAGGAGGCTCCCTTCAGCCATCTACAAAAGGCTGTCAGCAAAATCCATTGAAACACATGGATATAAATGAGATATCAACGTTTTTATATTCAAATAAACAGAAGCCCAGGTTGTGCAGATTTTTTTTCCCCCAAATTATCTTATCAGTAATATACCCAAAAACAAGGTTTCACATGACAAACCTGATCAAGTGTTGTTTTCCAGTAATTGTGTCCACTAGGCTCTCCTTGATGGAAGTTTTGAATTGACTCTGTATGCCTCAAGACTGGGTCACATTTTCATTAACACTGAATGTCTGCCAGTTACGGCTGAGGCTACAAATCATCATAAATGGAAGAATCTTCTAGCAGCTTAGAAGAACTTTATATTTTTTAATCAAATCTTTACTGAGTTATTCTCCAACTAAAAAAAAATAATACACAGAACTTCACTAAAATTCAAAGACGCTTGTATGATTTTCTTAACTATTCATGACTGAGAGAAAGCTCAAATGGAGCAGATGTCCTTTAACTGTTCCTACTTCATCTGGTGATATGAAGGTTTCACACTTTGAAAAATTTCATAAAACAGAACAAACTGTAGTCATGCTGTCTTGTCACTTAAGAAAAAGGAAAGCAAACAAAAATGGCATGCGGCTGCCTCTGAGCAGGCCTGAGTACAGTAGTATACAATGCAGAAAGAATTATGGGTGCTGTCTGAACCAGTCCTGCAGGTTAACACAAGCAACTGTTTTCAAGCTATACAGCACACTACAGTTACAATAAAAAGGAGTATTCACCCTAGCAGGAACTGACAGGTTCTGTGTTAATACTGTGGTGGAAAACCATTAGACAGCATGCAGGAAAAGCCAAAAGATCTGGTGAAGCATTGAGACAGAGCACATGTAGGATTCAGCCATAGTGATTTATTTTACCAACACACCATTGTTGACAAGCAAGTATGAATTCCCTGTAAAGACACAAAAGTAGGCAATGGGTGACAGGTCATCACACACACATCAGACCTTGCTGAAGGTACTCTGTTACTGCAACACACTGTTCTGACTGCAACATTTGCACCGTAATTAAATATATTAAACCATTTTTCTACATAATACCATAGTATCAGAGGTTGGACACTGACATCAGAATTCGTGCAGGTAATCTACAGTCCATTGTCATTACATCCCCATTATCCTCCCATAATCGTGATGATCTGTTTGCATGACTTACCCTGAAACACCTGAACTTCCCTGTTACCTCCCATAGAGTGTGCCACCACTGATACACATACTAGTATGTAGGTTAGACGTGACATTTTATGTTGGTAGGTAAACTTGCAGTTCTCAAAGGTATGCTGAAGTTTTCTCCACAAGAGCACAGATTTGGGTATGGACAGAACACTGTACAGCCTTTAAAAAGCAGCTCAAGACCCATTTGGTTAGACGTGCTTTTGTTTAGTTTTTATAACTTTCTAGTTTTGTCTTAAACGTTTTGCATTTGTCTGCTTTTTATTTTTATTTAAACATTATTATTGTGAAGCACTTTATGACATTCTGATGTTGAAAGGTGCTATACAAATATAACGTAATACTACTGTTAACATTATTATGATAGTAGGGACACGTTCCTACCAATACTGTAGGAGTATAAAATAGTCTCCTGTGTGTTGGGGGGATAGGGCTGATTTAGTCACCACCAGTGCTGAAACCAAATGTATGCCCTTGTTTCGCCATACCTTCGTATTAGCAAAAAAAAAAAAGAAAAAAAAAATCGTGCAAAATATGGCACACAATTTCAGACGCAGATTTTCTCTCATGTTAAGTAAATGTACAAAATACACAAATAAAAACAATACAAAATACACAAATAAATAAATAAATAATTCAGGCACAGTACAAAATACCAATACTACGGCGGCGTATTACTGCCACCATACAAAAAAAATATCAGTTTTGTGTTTTAACACCAAACGTTTTGTGTTATAACACAAACCTTTTTGCATTTTAACACAAAGGTGCCACTTTGTGTTATAACGCAAAACTTTTGCGTTAAAACACAAAACGTTTTGCGTTTTAACACAAAGCTGCTCTGTGACGTTAACAGGTTACTGGTAACAGACGATATTCCAAGAGATGCCAGCGATACAGTGCGCCTTTGCCCATTGTACAAATAGG
>JABJVR010049186.1:0-22554 GCA_025773905.1 Chitala chitala | reverse complement strand
CTAGGAACAGCAAAGATACTGCGCAGAACCCTCAAGCTCCCAGGCCTCTGGTAGAGGACCCGAGCTTGGATGGATAAAGACCGTCCACGGAGAGCGAGGGGACAATTATTATTTTTTTATATAAAAGATACTTCCCCTTTTGAATTTTTGGTTTCTAATTCTGGCAACACCCTGTTCATATATATCGTACACATTTGATATCTCAGCTATTGTGTCCTACATTAATGACAGATGACCATTAAACACATTATCTTAAAATTTAACTAAGAACATCAGTCAAGTTGTTTTTACAGACCTGTGCTTAAGCCTTCATTCTTTACAATGTTCTTTCTCAGATAGACTGCTGAGTTGCAAAATACATTCTATAGTTTAATATAGGATATGCACCTTGTTGTTGTCCATTTAAATGTACATTAATCATCCTGGTGACTACTGGATAGGGTTAATGAAATGAATTACGTCCGAGCTCCATTATAGGAAGACAATCTCATGCTCAGGTTATACTATTTTATTTTAAAAAAAAGAATACACATCAGGTCAGATTTTAAAAATAAAAATAGTCTTACCCACAATGCCCTTGACAGCACTCAATTTTTCACATGTAACAGAGGCTGCTCTGAAACAGTTCAAACCCACGCAGCCTGCAGAAAATTACCACAAGTATCAGCCCACTTAGCTGAAGACCCAAGTCTTCCTGCTTGGGGAACTAATCAACATCTTGTCCTGACACTAAGGGGTTTCCACCACAGCAAACTAACTTACACCGTTTCGCTCATGCACTCAGTGACCTCAGCAGATGCAGTTATTTAAGCAGCGGGTAGGGATCACCTTGTTGATCATCACGTATTTGTCTTTGGAACATTTTACAGAAATTCTGATAATGGTTCAACAGTAACTAATGTAGTTTTCCCATGAAAATCACAAGTAGTCAAAATTTAGGCAAACTATAGGTTTTTAATTCATTTACTCTAGTTCTTAGACATCCTAAATTGGGCTACCAACTGTATTTGACAACTGTGACAGAACAGAGACAGTCATTGGTGGGCAAGCCTCAGTGAAATCCAAGATTCAGCCAACATTCATGATAAAGCTCTTTTGTTACACTAACACAATGTAGGGCATGTTTAAATGTACAAATTTTTTCCCTCCTCATACATAAGTGATTAGATTAAAACTTCCATCATGTCACCAAGGCATCATGAGTTAAAATTTTTTGCGCTTTGAACACGTATTTTTTTTGTACTGTTCTCAAAGACATGGTTGTTGCAAAAATAAGATACCACATGATATTAAGAGCCTCATATGACTTAGCTGGAGAAAGTATCTTCTTAGTTCATCGTGCCTCTCAGGATCCGTGAGGAACATGCATTAAAGGTCGGAAATCAAAGGAACACCGGCAGGGCACAGCAATAATCACTAGAATTCATGCATTAGCACGTTGAGTCACACACTGCTTCCAGAACAGGAGTACTTCATCTAGTACACCTTGAGGGTGGCTCTTAAAGTTTACCTCTTGTGTTGCTTTATTGAGCACAGAGGCTAGATGCTAATATTCATTGTTAGATACAGTATCAAAACCTTAATCTGGCATTTGAACATCAAACTTTGTTAGGGGTACTTAATTTAATTTTGTACTTTGGAGAAAAAAAAAATCACCTGTTTTATTACCTTCAAAAATTAGTGTATTTCACAGACACAGTGCAGAGCGCATGAGTCAGAGGCAATAATTACCACTGCGGTCTCTCATGATTCTAACAAACACAGCTGGCTTGGCTTGAATCCATGCAAGACCCCCACCTCCTCCCTCTCCATCTGAGCAGTTGAGTAACAAAACCCTTTAAAACCTGTGTAGCTCATACTTGTGACTCACTACAGCAAGAGCTGTGCACAAATCTCATGTATAATCTCTATGAGAACAGAGCTGGACTCGCTATTGGACATTAACAGCGTCCTCGTACAAACACAAGATTGTATTTTGGTTGTTCGTTTATATTGCTATTCCCTTTTCTGTAAATAGTATACAGATATATGCTAATAAGAATATAGTTTGTCTTGAAGGTCTGATATTTATGCTACAGACTCAAATCAAATTCCACAGTTTAAAGATGGGTGGTAAACACTTAGTGGTAGGCTTACTAATTTTAGGGTAATGACTTTCTATAGGCTTGATGGGTGGAATGGTGGAGTGGTGGTTAGAACTATCACCTTACATTTCCATGCCTGGGGATCAATTCCCTCCCCCCAGGTCTGTGTGTGTGGAGTTTGCGTGTTACCCCCGTGCTTGGTGAGTTTTCTCTGGGCTCTCCAGTTTCTTCCCATGGTCCAAAGACATGGAGTGTTGACTGGTGTCTCCAAATTGCCTGTCATTTGTGCTTGTGTGTGCACCCTGTGCCCCCTGGGATGGGCTCCAGGCTTCCTGTGATCCTGAATTGGATAAGCAGTATACAGGATGGATGCTCTTTTTTTGTAGTTAGATCATTCCACCTTGAGTAACTTCTCGTTTTATTTAAATTTAAAAAGCTTAACTTATTTGCTGTCATTTCTAAGAATAATTTTAGTAAACTTCTTCGATTTTACTTCAAATGTATCAAGACAACTTGGAAGATAAGATTGTGGTTTTAATAACCATATATAAATTATTTAAGGATCCCAGTGAGTCTGACTCCACTGAAACAACACACAGAATTCTGTTTAACAGATATAGCCCTGCAATGAAACACCAGTGTGAATACAGATTATTTATACACCTCCTTATTTAATGATTCATCAGAACAGTTAGTGTGATAAATCACCTTTGGATTCCCAAAACATGAAGCATAATGTCGTCATTTGCTTAGCCACAGGGAAATGTGATATATTGTGGCTTTAACTTCTGTTACCTTTTTTACCTTTGTCCATATAAAACAAACATCAGATAGGCCAAGAGTTTAGCTCATCATGGGCTTAGCAAACATGTCACCATCACACTTAAGACAAACTGTGCAACATCAGTTTTATAGAAAAAAAATTGATCACTGAATTCTGTGTTCAGTGTACACAGCAGAAATTTTCTTTTACCATTTTAAGTATTTTCCATAAAAATCTTACGTATTTTAAATATTTATTTTCACAAACCATTTCTCTTAAGAGTCACCCTTACAATATGTGTGCAACATTCAATTAGATACAGTAAAAGTACTTACACATAGCTTTTAAGAAACTGGTCTGACCTGTTTGACAGATTCTTCATGAGTATGTTCAGTTTAGCTCTGGCCAGAACACACCCTTAAAACACTCACTTCATGTTTTAACTACAACAAAGACACGGATCTTTCAATCTCCGATTTCACCACAGTTTTAACTTGTAATATGTGAGTTTAGTTAAGATAATACTGAGTCAACACCCCTGTGCAATGTGGTCTTGTTGCCTTCCTGATTCATAGTTGCTCCTAAAAATGTAACTGAACTTAAATCTTCACGAGAAACTGAAGCAGTTAGTGTAAGGAGCTAGGCAACGTCCTTAAGATGAACAAGTACAATATTGTGTAATGTGAATTCTTCAGCTGTACATGTTTTTCAACTGTCAGTGGTACACTCTACATTACACCATGTAGAATGGAATATATGAAAGCCCATGATGCACTTCCTTTCGCAATTTCTAGCTGCAATCGGCAATAAAACCTTATGCCTAGTAAATTGAGCCAGGTAACTAAGAATTAATATGTTTAAATGTACATGTGATATTTTAACGTCCATCCTTATGTCACACAATAATAAAGTCTCCCAATAGTTGGTTTTCTCTGGAGCTGTTCTGAGCATTTCACACTTAGTGGAGACCCTGCGGCAGATCTGGGAGATGCTGAAGGGATTATATGTCTCATTGGCCATGGAAATACATGGGGGTGGGTCCCTCAGGTGGAGCTGGAGTGTGCAGCGGGGGGTAGCTAAATAAGAGCTTGATGGATTTTTTTTTTTTTTTTTTTGATGGCAGTTGTTTCTTTTGTTGTTTACATAATGTAAGAATGATGTACCTTGGGTGAACATGGTTAGCCCTTGACTCTGCTACTGGCAGGGAGGTCTGGAGTGTCTTGTTCTGTCTGTTGTCCTAGCAACCTACATTAGGAAGGAGAATGGAAAATGATGACTGCGATTATAGTGATGATGATACTGTTGATTTTAAAAGCTCAGGACTGATTTCTGACTAATGTAGAAAATTAGATGATGGAAAAACACAGTCAACTGTTTTGGCGGATATTAGTTCTCGCTGGTTCCTTTTTTCGTACAAGTTTCACCCAATTATGCAGCTAAATATTTTTATTAAAACAAGTCTACTTAGGCTTGTTGGTCTAGATTGCAGCTTACAAGCTTTGGGTTACTTAAACACTGCATCTTGTTGCCCTTTTACAAATTATGACAATACGTGGTTAAAAAAGGAAGGGAATCAGATTTGTCAACAAATTTGTTTGTCACATACAAGGACTTTGTTCTGTGCCTTTAACCCATTCTCCTGGGGGGAGCAGTCACACACAGCACCCAGAGTTGGGTTTTTGAATGTCTTGTTCAAGGACACATGTGGCATCTGGGCTTGGATTTGAAACAGGAGACTTCCACATCCCAGCTTGATGTTTTACCCATTGGGTCTTCAGGCTGCTATGAGTAGACTATAAAATTAGCATTTTCACAAAACATGAAATACTGTAATGTGAACCTCTGTTCTTTTCAAAATAGGCCATTACAGCCTAATATAATTAAATTTTAAACAAATATGAGTCAGGTAACATTTTTTTTATTCTCTGCAGTGTTTGTTGGAAAAAAAACTACTGGGGGTAATTCCTCTGTCTGGGGAATGAGTACTACATGTTTGGCTGTTTATAATGCAATTTCAAGCTTACAGCTGAAAAAGCATTTCCATTTGTTGAAATGTGATCTTGCTGGTCATTCAAAACAACATTCTCTATGTATATCTGGGCATTTTAGTACATGCAAGGCAAGTACTGCCAGTGTATGCTTTCAGAAAATTATACTCCTTTGAAGGTTACTGCACAACAAAATGATTTCTGTATATGAATGAAAAGTTCATAATTGATGATCCACTGTTCTCTCTCGTAATATAGCTAATCTTTTCAGAAAAACTAGAGTTTTGGCATACAACAAACTTAGTCACAGACTTGCAGTGGTCTTGATTCAATGTGAAACACTTTCTAAAGATGAGCCTGCATGTGTCTTTGCACTATTTTGGCTGTCTTTTCAAGCATTTGCACATAATGTCCATATTTTGTTTTCTGTCAAGGTGAACATTTTTGTGCGCCAGTGTGTCACAATTATTCTAAACAATAGCAAGTCCCACCAATCTAGGAATCATTCATTTTAAACAGTAAAACAGATGTCCTCCTTTTGATGCCTTTACTTTGCTGCCCCAGGTTGTTTGTTATGTTTGTGGGATGTCCCTGAAACATTGATGCATTTGGAGTTTACTGTGGGATACATAGTTAAACAAACTCTCTTTGTTTCCAATTGTGTTTTATTTACAACACAAAATGATGGGTCTTAGCTGTTAGTTCTAGCACACTGCAAAACACCATCACAGAAACATATCTATACATTTATTTATTTTTAGGTGTAGCAAACACAACAATGCAGTCTTTTTTCAGGTAAAAGAAACCCCCCCAAAAAAATTAAAACAAACGGCAATGTCAGTGGCCACACTATAGTAAAATGGTTAATTTGCCATTTAGTCCTTCACTTTTTACATGTCCTATGACAGAGATACATTTTGGGAGCACAGGTATACAGCAGCATGTTTGTTCCTGTCTGAGCGCTTATTCCAAGTTCAGAACCTCAACTGTATTTGTTCATTCACTGGAATCACTTTGGACATGAGGCATGTACTTAGGGATGGTGTTCACCTGGAGATCTCCTGTACTGTAGCTGGAAGACCGATTGTTAAATACTGCAGAGGAACCAAGGGAGTGTGCATTGCACCTGTGTCTGCCAGTCCATCTCAGAAACGTCACCCCTTGTTCCCGGACCTCAGCAGTCACCCCTAAGCAAGACCACGCCCTTCTGTTGGCCAAAAAGTTGAGGACCTCATCCTCTTCATCTGGTACTGTGACTGAGAATTCCTCTGGTGAGTTGACGTAGCCCCCAAAGGAAGATCCGGACATGCGAGAACTAACCGAGAAATTGCCCTCGTCTGAGGAACCGCTCTGCTGCCCTGCTCGCTTGCAGAGGGGGCTGACCTTCTCTGGGATGAGCACCGGAGAGTAGGAACCTGTGGACTGGCTCACGCTCAGCAGAGAGGTGGAGCTCACCAGCACCTCTGAGGCCACCATCTCTTGACAGTTCAAATTTTCTGGGGAAACAGGAAACTTCTTCCCAACCTCAGCCCCAGAGAGAGCCCTGTCAGTGTCTTGCATCAGCGACCCTGTGCCATCTACAACCACAGCCTTTGAGATGGTCTCCAGTTCCACCAGAAGGGTACATGGCACCAAACTCTGATTTTTCGTGAAGATGTCCTCTAAGATGTCTGCCTAGAGAAAAAAAAACTAAACTACATGACACAACATATGCCAGCTTTGAAACCCCAAAGGAGTTTCTGTGGAAAAAATTGCGTGGGTCAGCATTTTCAGCTTCTACTGACAACTCTGCCATTAAAAATATTAAAAGCCTCAACAGAGTAATCATTGAATTATACTGAAAAATATATTGCTAAATGTACAATCCTTAATAATTTATACTTTTAAATTATGATGCGTGTGATTTTAGCTTAAGTATGAAATTATGTCAGCAAACCTCTCAGTCTGAGTCAAGAACTGTGAAAACACCCACCTTCTTAAAATCCACACCTTGAGCCCAAGAACAGTTGATGGGATCTGGGACATCCCACCAAATCAGCTTCACCATCCTAATCCATAAAACACAAATACAACCAGAGACTGAAACAACAATGTTCCTCCCCATGTTTTAAACGTGCTTTAAAATATAGCCCACAGCCCAGACCCTATAACAGAAAATTAGAATAGACTTCCTCATGTCTCCATGTCCATGTCTCCTGCTTTTTGATACACTATATCAGAGAATACCTCAGGCACTTTTGCCCAAAGGAGAACGATTATCAGTACGGCCTTTTCTATGTGCAGAAAGCCACTGTGTTAATAAGCCATTAACTGCCTTTTTTATGTTACCGTGGCATTTTAAAATGATAATTCAATTTAAATACAGCAGAATTAATGGGTGTTCGTGCTATGGTTTGAAATGCAATTACTCACAAATGGTTTGTTTGTTTCTCTCAGTCCAAATATGCATCTCTTCATGCATACTTCGTCATAATGAGAAAAATGTTCTCATTACGACTTTCATTTTAGTACATGCAATAAGCACATTGAACAGACGAACACAAATCAACACAAACCACAAGTAAGGGCAATATAATCTGTACGACACTGACTTGTGTACCAACACACATACAGTGACTGGGATGAGAAAGCATTCCATACCAGCGCTGAGAGACAGCTAGGATCAACACCACTGTCAGGAGGACTATAATCAACAAAAGCACACAGGCAGTCTGCTGCGCTCTGGAGCGCCCCACGCCTTCTGGAAGACCAATACATAGGTTAGTTTTTCCCTTCCTTTAAGGACAAACAAATAAATAAATAGATTAATTAATTCCATGCAAGAAATTTTACCTTTGGTGTATGCAGGATCCCCTTCACCGTCCATGAATATCGGATACAAAACAAAACTATAGTCATCAAAGGTGAAAGAATCTGTATACAAAAGTAATAAATGTAATAATTATATAGCAGCATATGCTTTAGGACAAACACAAAGATCACATTTATTTATCCAAGCATGCTGTTTAATAGATTATGCTCCAACTCCTTATTTCTGACACTGGCAAACTGTGCAGTGATTTTTTTTTTTTTGGAGCAAATAAAGATTGATAAATAAAAGTGAGACTAGAACAAACTTGTGATGGCATGTAAGGAGCCCCAGAAGCTCTGAGCAGAAAGGTGGTCTTCCTCACCATGCAGGTAGAAGATTCGGCTGTGAGCGGGGACTCGAATCCACTTCATGCCGGCCCCCGTGCTTTGGGCCTGCCATTCAATGACAAATGACAAGGGGGCCGGTGAGGCTGGAAGCAGAATCCAGGTAAGGCGTATGCAGCTGCTGTTCACTCTCGCTGCACTGAACCGAGCCACCGATTTCGCTGAAGACGAACAAACACAGACAGATCACGGCTGTGCGAAGTAGGACAAACTAGGCTCACCGTCTGCCAACATCAGACTTAACAAGAGGTCGCTTTGAGAGAATGAATGATGTTCAACATATTATGCTTCATGAGATTTTTTTCTGGAAAACTGAAAAGCACAACTCTATATCTAAAACAGAAATTATGTTAATCCAACCTATTATGTCTTAATGAAAAAAAAAAGGTGAGCTAATGCAAAAATAAAAAAACGGATAACAACGTGTACATCCCACTGCTGTTCATCTGCATGATGAAAATGCTCCCTGAATGCTTGTAATTTTATAGGTACTTTCAAGTCTGTTATACTGTTATACAGTTATTATAGTGGTACATACTACATTACCATTTTCCTGTATAATTTAGTATGAATGTATGAGCAAATGAACAAAATACATTCAGGAATACCTACCACCAGACCTGGGGTTCGATTCCCGCCTGTGTGCGCGGAGTTTGCATGTTATCCCTGTGCTTGGTGGGTGTTCTCTGGTTTCCTCCCACAGTCCAAAGACATGTGGGTTAGGTTTATTGGTGTTTCCGAATTGCCTGTAGTGTGTGTGTGCCCTGTAATGGGTTGGTGCCCTGTCTAGGGTGTCCCCCGCCCTGCTCCCTATGTGTCCTGGGATGGGCTCCAGGCTTCCCGCAACCCTTAACAGGAGCAGCAGTATAGAAGATGACTGACTGAGTGAATATAGATAATACTAAATTAATACAAATATTCCTTGCTTTCAGGAGATACTTTACCACCATCATCTTCTTCATCTAAAATGTTTATTTGTTTACAATGGCATTAGTCACCATCATACATTTGTAAACACACAGCTATGAAGAGAGTGACTATATTAAGAAATATTAAGGATTTATTAGTAATCAAAATGAAACAATAATATTTATGGATCCCAAAGTGCCCATGCTATTCTGGTTCTGATGGCCACTGAATGTGTAGATGAATCTAATCACACCTTCCCTGTAGCCATGATATTGCTGAAGATGGTTAGATGTGCAGACAGCCTACTTACGGTGTTTAAAACGCCGGATGAGTGTCATGTTAATGTTCCTGGTAGAGAACCCCATGTTATTCCAGGCCAGGGCCATGACTGTAACAGAGTGAACATCTGCCCTCCATGGGAAAGTGTAAGAGTCGACCAGTCCTAATCTCTGCGACAAAACTGGTTCCATCTGGTTGTGGAGCTCAACACTAAGGCCCTCAACACAGCACAAAGGTTCTTCTTTACCCAAATGCTGCAGGCAGAAAGAAAAGAAAAAAAAAGTAAAGAAAAGAAAAGAAAAATTTTGGCAACACTACACAGAATTGCTGCTCCACAGAACAACACAGCCAAACCGTATGTTACAGCACTGGTTCTGACAGAGGCTCTTCACTGCCCTACCATAAAGAGAAGTGTGATGTTTGTCTGGTTTCGTGTAGGATCTTCCTGAATTTCTCTCCAGAAATCGGGTCCTTGGCCTGGAGCTGAAATAACAGGCCAAAGATTTGCCTCATTAGTATAACGACTTACAGTTAACTTTGCAACAAATTACCTTATATGGAAGATATTTATCTCTTAAGAAAATAACTTAGTGTGTACAAAATTTCATATGACAATATTAAGTGAAAATTCTATAGATATACAGAAGATATGCATATATACACCAAAGCGTTACATTTTAAAGAGGGCTTGCACCATCATCCTCTTAATTCCTGTGTCTCGAGTGTAATTGTTACTTATTTACCATAGTCATAAAATTCATTAAAGCCTAAAATATCAATTCTTTAAATACTTCTTCATGTATATTTTTTCCTCTCTCTCCGTTGTTATATTGCTAATTAGACTCCATATCCAGACTTGACACCACCATATCCCACAATTCTTTACTGGCTTCTGTACCTTTAGAATTATGGACACGAGTGCGATAGGACCGACTCCAGTCACTCCAGAGGCCCGGCCCATTGTATCGTTTGCAGCGTACCTGGACCATATAGGTAGAACATGGGTCCAGTACTGGAACCACAATTGACTGATTACGTGTTGGGAAAAGAATCTGGAAATAAAAAAATTGTATAAATGCTACTTCTGACTCCATAATTCAATTTTTATCCACTCGCGAAGCAGTATGTTTTAATATAACAGACTACATAAAAATAGCTTTCTAACGTGCATGACAACACAAACAGGGGTAAAACCAAATAACTAAAAACCCACCACACCTTCCCTTGGGCGCCGGGCTTATCCAGTATATAATGGACCTCAAACTGGTGGTCGTACACAGGCAACGTATGGCGTTTCCATGTGATGCTCATGTGTCCCTCTGGAATGGTGGTGGCATCCAGGTCATAAGGAGGGTAGGGCTTGACTGAGGACAGGGAAAGTTACAACACACTCAGAAGTAGCACTTAAACTCAGATAACTACATCCAAACATGTTGGTTCCAATTGTTCTGCTCACAATCAACTATAAAAAGAACTAGTTTTTATTAAGAAATTACAAAAAATATTTCTCATGTTACAACAATGGCTGATGTGCCAAATCAGTACATGCAGATCAGGAGCCCAAAGGACCTTACATAAAAAAGGCATGTAAGCACGTTGCATTAAAGGCACGACACCCGCTTACTGCAATTGGCACTTACCCCAGTCCATTGGTGTGACAAGGATGGGTGCTGACTTGACTGGGTTGCTTTCTTTCCCAAACTCCAGCCATACCTTGTAGCATGCCACGGGAAGAAGCGGTTGGATGGTGCATCTGCTGAAGCTCAGCCCCCCCACTGGACAGTCCTTGGGCTGAGAAAAACCCCCTTCCACCTCTATTAGGACACAGGGCAGGTCCCTGGTTCTGGAACCAAATACAAGAACCACTAAAGGACACTTCTCACACCATCTGCTCTTGGTTTAAATGTGTAACAGTGAGAGAGTATTTTCCTTACTGGTACTGGAACTTGGCCCACTGACTGCTGTTCCAGGTGCAGGTCATTGCTGTGACGTCCCCATTGGTCTGACAGGACACAGCTACGCTGGTGTCTGAAAAGGATCGGGTCAGGATAGAAAAGACAAAACGGGTTGACGTTCTCTCACGTTTAGTTTAATTAATGATTTCAAACAGACTACTGTTACAGACAGAAAGGAGCAATGGGAAATAAAACGAAAAAACGTAGACAGCTCACCTTAGAAAAACCTGAATTTCATTACAAAATAGTGCTATTATCACTTCTCAGCCTTTTGGCTAAGAGCAATTGTACAAAATAGTGCTATTGTCACACCCTGGCCTGTCATGCCCCCATGTCCACCAGACCTTCCCCTGCCTCCTTGTTTTTCTGTTGCGTTACTGTGGTTATTGTCCCTAGCATTTCCACCTGTGTTCCATTTCCTTGCTAGCCTTATTTAAGCTCTGTCAGTCCGTTGCCAGTTATAGTAGTGTACAGTGCAGCTGTGAAGTGACCAAATGTGCCTTGTGTCTTGTTGTCATAGACTGTATCCTAGTTTTGCTTCCTCTTGCACCCTGCCTAGATCCTTAAAAAACCTCTTTTTACCACAGTTGGACCTCACCTCTCCCCGAGTCTCAAAACATTACAGCTGTACACTAAATCCACACTCAATAACAGTAATGATGTATCTTTATCTACAGTATTTAGTCATCACTATCAATAAATGTCCAATAACTGTCAATGTAATCATTACCCTAAGGCTAGCACACCTATGACCCAAGGCTAGCACACCTATGACCCAAGGCTAGCACACCTATGACCCAGCTGGGTCACTATACTATAGCTGAGTTGACCCATCAGACAAAGCAGTTCCACCAGAGGGAGGCTTGAACTCACCAGTAACGTACAAAGTAGCATAATTGATGCTGCAGATGGACATTCCGCCCCCATCCTGCTGGCAGCACTGCAGCGTGCTGAACCTCTGCTGCGTCTCTGGCCTGACGTCCAGCAGGCCGACGCTGCTCACGTAGTCATTGACAGCAGAGTGCTGATTTTCTGGAACTTTCTCACGCATGTTCCGCCACCAGGCCACCTTTCTGGCACTGAGGCTCCGGTTGTGAAATACGCAGTAAACTGTTACGTTGAACCCTGCGCTTGCCATGACCGTTTCTGGCAGATAAGTCACCTCTGCGGTAAGAATGACAAGCAGATTTGGCACAACTGTCATCAGTCACTTATGCCACCACTTGTCTAAGGCTGCAAAATTCTCAATGAAATCTGTCGATACAATAAAGGAAACACAGTGGGATCTCTGACAACCGGACGAAAAAGTACATCTCCCCACACGACTGATAAACAGAAGATGAAACAGTAAGAACCAGAACGTGATGGAGACAAACTTATTAACATATATTCACATGTTCAGGTAGCAGACTTTTACCACAAGGATTAACCCCCCACCCCCTTGTGTCAATCAAAATCACAACAAACTAAAAAGTCTTTATGTTTATATGCATGGTCACATTCACATGCAGTCACTTACAGGAGAAGCTAAGTGTACATCAGGCCAAAGCCTGCTGCCTTTGGTGTACTCTAAACTACTTTCATTTTACAAAAAAACAAAGGTGATCTGAATTCAAACCTAAAGGTATAAAATGCTCATCACAGTAATTAATATATTCTAGCTGTACTATAATTTTTTTTATATTACAAATAAAACGTTCACAATCATACACATATTCCAGCACTAGGTTTTTACAGCACAAAAAATAATAAACAATTGTGCACAAATACATTTTACTGAAAAATAAGTACACTTCTGTAACAGATAAAGTTAATGATGAAATGTGCATGAATCAAACGAAATAAACAGGGGCTCCTGAAAGTGTGTACTAAATTAGAAAAAGAATTTAAATGAAATTATTTTTATTTAAAATACTGTCCTGTATTAGATATGGGGGACAGGGGACACCAGGGTTTTATCAGCATAACGGACTCTCAGCTGGAGGTTAGTACACAGTTCAAATATTCCACATATCATCTCTCAATCAGAGACGTATTCCCACTTCCAAGAGTCAGAGCATTAAATAACTTTAAAAAGTGGATTCCACATCCACATATTAAGAGTAGTTCCTCACCAGGAAGACAAATGTTGAAGGGCCGACTCCAAGGGCTCCACAGTGCACACACACCCGGGGTGCGGCATCGAACCTGAACGGTGTAGGTGACACCTGCGCTCAAATTCATCAGGGAAAGGGACCGTGATGTAATTTCACCCACATGCTGCAGGAAAGACAAGACGACATACCAACTTACTTTACCCGGCCACTTGAAAGGTATCTCTACTATTACACAACAGGCACAGACAGAAGCCCTACTTAGAGTCATAAAACATTTTAGTAATTAATTAATTCAGCAGATGCTTTTATCCAAAGCAAATTATAACATTTCACACACATTACAGTGAGCTAGCACTGGGTGTCTTGCTCAAGGACACACCTGATGGCTGGGCTGGGATTCGAGCTGGGAGACTTCTGCATCCCAGCCTGATGTTCTACCCATTGAGCCACCAGGCCGTTTTATCGACAAACGATACCTGGAAGCCCACAATGGATTTGGTATATATTGTATTTGGTTTACATTGGTTTAACCCACGTCTTTGGTTAATTAATCGTATATCTTTGGGCTTAAGGAAACAGTTATTGACAGTGACTGAGTAACTCCAATCATATGGGCTTTAAGCCTTATTTTATCCATTATTACTCTTAAATCTGTAGCATTCTGCTTAGCAGGGTGTGCATAACCACCATCATACCTGCTCCACATGAGTATTGTATATATTTAAGTGGCGTCCATTCTGCTGTTACTTACGCGTTACTCAAATCATATGTCAATACAGCCAAATATTTAAATTGTAATTAAACAATCGGTCGTACCACCCACGGCCCAATGGGAACGGTGGAGGTGTAACGGATGCTGTAGGTCAGCGGGTGACTGACAGGCTGTGGGTCGGTCCAGCTCAAGACAACTTCTCCATCAACTGTCACATTGTACTGCAGGTTTACAGGGGGCTTCAGGCTCTCCACAGACTGAGCAGGAGAACACCTACACCAACCTCCTTATGAAAAGCACACATTGGAGGTCCAACATAAAGAGTCAAAGGTAACAAAATGAGAGAATGTAACATTGTCACATTAAAGACTGGCAAAGATTAATTGTCCAATCAATCACAGATTATATGTTAATAGACCCTAGCAAATAATCAATTGTTTATTCATTTTCAGCTCTCATGGGAATATACACTATTTATACAAATGCAAAATTACATACTAAAACGCAACTTCTGCTCTGACCTTCAATTAAAAACTGCTAAAATTACTAATGTGCAAAAGACATAGTGGTTGTGTTTAACGATTGTATAACGCCTTTCAGTCATAAAAAAAGAAAATTCTAACACTACAACAAATGCAGTACTAAACATTTTGATTTCAGTACAATTCAGTACACTATATACTTAGATTGTACAGAGTCAGTGCCTTGATTAAGTTGTGAAAAACAAAGTGCTAGAAATTTGAATCAGTAAAACAAAAATCTAAATAAAATGCTTAACCAAAAAGAAGGCAGAGTTGTTGTTTGCCAATAAAAGCTGTTATATTTTGTAAAAGAACCTCAGCGGGCCAGGCTGCTAATTACAAAAAAGTCAGCACTTTTGTATGTGGCACTAACACTATCAAGGGTAGAGTGTAAATGTATGCGTCAAGTGATGACCGCCAGCCGAGTGCAGCGCAGCAATTGCCATTAAAGGCTTCAAAACAAAAGTCAGAGAGAAGTTACACCAAGATTCTCAGTCTTACTCGGGTTCAAGGACAGAAAGCACATGACTGGGGAGCGTGCAGTCAGGTGGCCACTGGAAATGGTCATCGTCATGGATACAGTCTGACCTGCTGTGCTCCAAGGCAAGGAGCACCTGATCATTTCACTGCCGTCACACCTGCATTGCACTGCCTCTACGGACTGACCACTGGTTGCATGTGATGTAATACAAACAGAGGAAGAAGTGAGATTTTGAAAAAGCAGAGAAGCAGTCAAAATTTATGGTAAATAATTCAGTCTTTCCATCACATTTCATTATTCATTAGCAGATGGTTTATCTAAAATAATGGTCACAAGTGGTAGCCTTGCAGGCTCTTCTGTTTAAACAGCTGAAATTTGTATAATAGAGGTTGAAGTTCAGTAATTTCCTCACCATGGCCATTACTGTGGCTTTAATTAGAACTTGAGGCAATGTATCCAGTAATGATTTAAAAGGAGAGCACTGAAGCAAGAACTACTCACCGAAAAGACACAAGGACTGAATACTCACCGCAGACACTCCAAAGCCCTGGAAACGGTCCTGTGGGTGCCCAGAGGTTCAGCACTTGATTTGAGATTACATATAAATTGGCCTGGACTGCCTTCAACCCAGCACATGATGTCAAAACAGATGACTGGAGAGGCACACAAATCAGACATGTGACTCAACACAGTTCACATGCAGGAAAAAGTCAAATAAAGGCAGCAGTAAAAGCACCGTTTTGGAAACGGACCCCATAATGATCATCTACACCCTCTTCAACTCAAAAAGGAGAGCTATGTGCAAATGAGCAGTCAGATCTCCTTTAGCTTTTTTTTTTTTTTTAAACACACAGCAGGACATTGTTGTAGATTATAAATACAGATGTTAGCATCACTACTGATGACATCATTATCTGTACATTCAACTATTCACATTTCTTTTACAGCAAGCACACCTCTCTTATAATTCACATGATGACTTATTTAAAAATGAAATCTCCAAATCTACATTCAATTTAAAAACACCTGCACCAGGGCATGCATGAAGAAATGTTCATAAGAAAGTTACAAGTATGTACATAACATACATACATACATATACATTATATATATACATTATATATATATATATATATATATATATATATAAATATAAAGAAACACACACACACACAATTCATTACCTCCATGGCTCAGAGTGTTGTTATGTGGTATTGGTACACTCATAGTGATGCTGATATTAAACAGCAAGGGCTCCGGCTGGTGGTGGGCAGCTGAACCATGGCCTTGTGTCACACAGCGGTGGTCACCCTCTTCCTCCAGCTGGCTGGCTATCAGGTCACAGCACAGCCCAAACGACACTGTCTTTACCTGGGGATCGGCAGACAGGCTGGTGCAAAGGATCACCAACACTGCTGAAACAAAAGAGTGAAAAGTACTTCATCCTTTTCAATACCTGCTTTAAAAAACATACACACACACACACACACACACACACAAATTATCTTTTTACACAACCAGGTTTATTAATGGTCAATGAGTTAATTGAAAGTTTGAATGCCACATTTACAGTATTTACATTACTAAAATATTAAATTAATTTTACCTAGAGTTAGTGAAAACAGTTAACGACAACATGACTAGAATAAAGCAATTAGTTCAAATGAGGTCATTTGTTAGATAGTAGCCATCAGCCTGACCATACGTTCAGGAAGGTCTACAGGACCTAGTTGTCCTTTGCATGTATTTAGGGGGCGAGGGGTTGGGGGCTTATTTTGGTGTCTAAACTATACTATATATAACTATACTTTATAGACAAGCACTCTACAAATTACTAATGGACAAAAAGCAATACTACAGCTAATTTTAAAATGATTTACTACAAAATCTCATTTGTTAAATACGAGCGCAACGTATAGCATCAAAATGTTTCACAAATATAAATGCAGAATTCACTTGCAAACGTGTAAAAGACAAGCCAGAAATAAATGTAATGCAATACACACAAATAAAAACAACTTCACATGCTAGTGTAACAGGTACAACACAGGCGCCAACTCACAGCCTGCAGAGACACCAGACAAGAGGATTGATGAGAAGAGACAAAGTCTCGAGCGTTTTGCTTGTGGACTAATCAGACTCTTGTCCTGATTATTGGAGAATTCTCACCATAGTGCTTTCAACATCTGCTGCACTTGCAACACAATGTTCCGCAAATAAAGACAAAATGTGTATTTAAAATATATTTGTGGACATCATTTTACATCTGTGGATATTTTATCATGCATTCATGTACACCGTCTCACATTTGTGGATTCCTTGTCTGAGTACATTTTTATGACTTTTGAGACTTCTTTCACTCTGTAGATTCACAAATGATCTCTGTGAATGTGAAAAGGACTAATGGAACTTAGTCCAGTTGTGTTGTAAGAACCACTCCACAACATAATCTCTATAACATGAAATGTTTTTTTTTTTTTTTTTGCTTTCTACTGATGCCAGATCTTGGAATCATTTTTATAAAACCATTCGCTTTTAAATTTAAGACATTACAGACTTTGTTTTTAGCATATCTGCTTCGATTTGGTTTTCCCCAGCGTAGAATGTAAAAAAAAAAAAAAAACACAGAATTAAACATTGTTCAAAGCTCTAGGGTTGCCAGTTCTCAGATTTGAAAATAAATAACAGATAGCAGATAGCATACAGTTATGTTATTACAAAATGGACTTTATGAATATACAGTAGTCCACTTGTAGACTATTTGGACAGTGGAATGGCTGATTTCAAAATGTTTTGAGATCTTTTTAAATCCTTTACCAGACTCATAGGCTGCTACAATTTTTTTTTACCAAAGGCCTCAGACAGCTCTTTTGCTCTCACCATGGTGCTCGTTCTCACTCAACAGTCAGGAGCGCACCAAACTAAATGTCTGAGCTTATTTATTTATTCAAAATGCTGAGTAACGATCTACTGCTCATGTGCACCTAGTGTGACACACCTGTGTGTGATTTGAGCCATTTTAATTGGGAATAAATGTGAGGGTGTCCTAATGTTTTCCTCAGTTAGAATATGCATTTTTTGTAGAATTACATTTACAGAAGATCTTGAAAAGTCTTTTCTTCAGTTTTAATTGTTTAGTTATATTACTTTAATCTCTCAATATTGTTAAAATTGAGATTAAATATCCATATATTAAAAAACGTTACAAAATACACAGGCTTTCATAGGGTGTCCTAATTTTTTCACGACTGTAGGCAAAGGTATGGTTACCGGATGTCCGGCAAAAGGAGGACATCTCCTTTTTGACGTTGTGTCCTCCATCCGGCAGGCATTGGCCTATAATGTGAAAATGTCCAGCTTTCTCGCTTTCATCAATCACTGACCTGGCCGTGCTGTTGGCTGCAGTTACACACTATCATCTCTATGTTCTTATCGTAAAGAGCAAATCTGAGGGCCAAGCCACTGAACCACACGACGCGTGTTCAGTGCAATTTGTATGAGCCTGTTTTGATAAATCGACACGCCCGCGCACACCGTGCACAAAGCCAATGTTGATAAAGCATTTGCTAATCAATTCACAGTGGACAAAGAGAGAAACAGACTCTCTGTTGACTCTGTGAGAGGAGTTCTTCTCACAAAGTACAATCCTGTATGGAATTCCACTCATATGTTGCTGGGAACGATGAGCTGCTGCTCAAAGTCGCATCTTCTGAGAAATATAATACAGCATAGTTTCACTGTAGCTTTCGATTGAATTACTCATGTTGTCAAGGCACTTGTGCTTGAAGTTTTCTTTGGAACACACTGTGCTTTGTGAATTTTACAAGAGTGAGACGCCTTCTTTTCTTTGTCCTCCTTTTTGACTTTCGGTGTCCTCCTTTGGACATGCAGGTATCTGGTAACCCCAAGGAAGGGATGTTTACTAGATAAACTTGGTGTAATGTATCTGGGTTGAATGATTGTTTTATATAACATAATAATTCAGCATTTATCTTGTGTGGTTCGGCATATTGATATAATTGCTCCACAGCTACACCTTCAAGAAGCCTGTTATCTGCCCACCGTTTAGTTTATTCTCCAAAATCAAGATGGTAAGACTAAATCAGACTGCTAATTTGACATCAGCAACCTAATATTCATAAAACATGAAGAAAAAGATTGAATCTGAATTCGAATAGATAAAATCTGAAAAATATTTGAGAATTTAGAATTTAAAAAAAAACAAGTATATGGTCTTCACAACGTACACCTGTAAAATACGTTGATCGGACACAGACGTTGCGGAGCGGTTATGTCCTAACGAAGTTCCGTTAGTCCTTTTCACAGTGAGACATCACGATACTCACATTTGTGAATCTTCCTTGGAGAATTAGTCTTAAAAGTCATAAAAATATATGAATGCACGCTAAGAGACACACAAAAGTGAGACTGCATACAGAAGAATCGGCGAACGTTAAAGGATGTTCACAAATATATTGTAGTGACCGCCGCATGTAGCAGCAGGTTGACTGCATTGACGGTGACGCCACCCCCAGGTTTCGGACAAGAGTTCGATTGGCTCCCGGAGACTGAAGTCTTCGGGTTGACGGGCTACTCCTTCTGCTTGACTTTCTGCGCGGGGAACGACGACCCTGCTACGTAACCCACCTGCTCCCTCAGTCCGTTATAAAGAGAGCTTGTATTTATTTGTGGAACACCTTGCGTGCGTTTGAGAATTTATGTCTACTCGTGTTACTTTTATTTCTGGATTCTCTTTTCTGCATTTTTGCGAATTTTACCTTTATATTGGTAAAGCGTTTTAATAGTGTTTTAGTTCCACACTGAAGACTGTATCTATTCAAGTCTGATACACCTAGCGAATTTAAATATATATTACTTAGGACTACATTTTATCAACAGAAGCTTTGACTCAAAGAGATGTACATGTATTGGTCAATGGAAAAAATGTGCAGGTGTATAGAGGCAAATAAATAAATGCTTACCGAAAAAGGTGATATAATATGCAGTAGACATTTTTTTGGCTGTGGACAAAAATTAAAGACACTCGGATTATGGAGTAAATGGCTGACATCTTAAACTGCAGACAGCTTGCAGGACGTTAAATGAATGAAGACTTTTCCTTTGGTACGTTATACCCCAAATGATTTTAAATTTATCATCAACGTTTTTCAAAGTGAAACAGTGCAAGCCAACTTAAAACACAAGAAAAATGTCCATTAATGTTTATATCCTTTTTGAACAGCCTTCGAAACAATACATTTGAAAATACTATAAATGCCCCATTGAGATGTGGTAAAGAACGGCTATTAAAGAGGATCGTCCCGCTTTGGTTTCTAACATTACCGTTTATTTGTAGGACAGCATGAACACCCCCACTTCCCCTGGGCTTTACACTTCCCACTGAAAGTAACGAAGAGAACATAGCCTAAAATATGGTGAACATATAAAGTTTTGTAATGACAGTGGAGCCTAACAATTACCACGCGAGTCTTCTCCGGACTTAAGCTCTCCTTATTGCGCACCTGCAGCTGTTTTAATCGTTTAGGAGCTCCAGTTTAACCACAAGTGCTTGTTTCTTTTGTGAGGTGTTTGTGACTCTTGATCTACAGCAAGGATTTTCCTATCTCTCCTTGTGCATCGTCCTCATTCCAGCCCGCTATCACTTACCTACCCAAGTACCTAATGTGCCTCCTCTGTGTTGTGTTCGTATAGGATGGTGATTATGGGTTCGTAAGTATTTTGGACCTTTTATCCGACTTGACCACGAGTTTTTACTTGTCCCCTTTGCCACGTTTACATAAAGAAATAAAAGACTCTAAACGTGAATTCCTTTTTGCCGTCCCGAGTATTCTGTATTTCATTACATCCGTTTGTAATTCTGATATTAATGATTTCGACAGGAAATTTGACTGAACAGGTTATAATTACTTTGAGAATGCTACTTTATGCAGTAAGAGTATACTTTAATTATTGCAAAAATAGTATGCATCTTACAATTAATTATGTACTTCATTAAAAGCTGTTTAGTAATATGTTTTGCCTTGTAAAAAAAAAAAAAAATTCTAAAGGTTAGGCACTGATTTAACAATTTAATATAAACAGCGAAGGAATGCTGTTCAGAAATGTATAAATTAAATCGATAAACCATTGCTGACCGAGAACATGTGCCCATGGCGTATTCTATTTTATTGCCTGTCTTCGGTAATTCCCACGAGAGTAATTGTAACAGAATTACCGCAATATTACAGCGCTATACCACAGATTTTTGGTGGCAATCGAAAAAAGGGGCGTGGTTCCCTGGCTAATTTTTAAAATGGAGTAAACACGCCCCTATCGGCATCAACACCTCGTGCGCAAAATTACCCGTTTTTACAAATATACAGGAGAGCCACTGAAAAGTTTGTTCCTATAGGATGTATACACTTTCGTTATTTAAAAATTTTAAAGTAATAAATCCACAACATCTTGTAATTTCACTGTTAAAAGATAGTCAACAAGAAAACATGTTCGAAGAATGCCTTTAGATGTACCTACCTGATCGATGCCAGCAAAGTGCAAATTTTCCTGTTACACTAATCGAAGTGCCGACAAAATACGATTCGCCTCAGTGCACTTTTGAAAAACTGAACACATTATCGGTTGAAAGGGAAGGAATGACCTCACTGAAATTAAATAAATCGATGTGGGTAGTCGCATCTCTGAGTCATCAAAACTGCGAGAATCACTTTTCTGCACAAACGCGGCTTTTAAAGCGATATGAGGAGCATTCTGTGTGCATAATTCATACAGCATTATTGTTAATAAGACTTAAAGTCAATCAAAATGTGTTGTTTTCTCAACAAAAATTAAAACTAGATTTGAGAACAAGCTTGACAAACTATCTTCATTAAAAAGCTATTAACTGTTACAAAGCGTTGTTCATGCACTATAATAAGTCTGGGAAACTGTGACCTTTTTACCCGACTGCATTATCAATTATGTTAAAGTTACAAATACAAGTTGACAAGAAACCAGTAGTAGAAAGATACTTTACTGAATAGTAAGATTTAGAAAGTCTTTGGCAGCGTTAATAAAACGTCGCTGTAAATATGTTGTCTGTATACACCGTTTAGTATTTAATAGTTTTTTATTTTCAGTGCAGTTGGCTATACCTGCATTATGTTACGTAGAAATGTCAGGTGCAAGAATGATTCAGATCTGCAAGATATTAACACGTGTTTTCAATATCAAAGCTCTGTACTATAAGAACGCTATATATGGTATACTATAGCTCAAATTAGCTGTATATGGTATACGATAGCTCAATTTAGCTACACAAAGTACGGTATATTAAATGAACATTCATTAGAATTTAGGCTTTCTCCATGGAGATCCGCTTTACAGTTGTATAAGGCGTCATTCCCGAGTAGACTGCCGATTGCGGGTTTGCAAGCAGTCTGAAAGACGAGCTACACTCACCGGCCACTTTATTAGGTGCACCTGTTCAATTGCTTTGTAACACAAATTGCTAATCAGCCAATCACATGGCAGCAACTCAATGCATTTAGGCATCTAGATGTGGTGAAGATGAC
>JABJVR010049185.1:0-22555 GCA_025773905.1 Chitala chitala | reverse complement strand
CCCCCCCCCCCCCCCCCCCCCCCCCCCCCCCCCCCCCCCCCCCCCCCCCCCCCCCCCCCCCCGCCGCCGCCCCCCCCGCCCGGGCGTGAGGTCAGGAAAGGGGGTACTGAGCAGGGCTGGAACATCGAGAAAGTGCTGTGGATTATGAAATCATCTGTGTGAGGGAATGAGACAGGAGAGGTGGTTTTTCATTCTGTGCTGGGTACTGTGTACACCACACAGGCAGGAGGGTTCTGAGGGGTGGGACAGGAACGGACACAGCCCAGCACTACTGCTTCTGAATCTGAGGGAGCAGGTAACCAGTGCTCCAGCGGATTGCACACATGGGACATGTGTGTGGTGGAGGACGGGACCGTTTTTAAGAGGGCATTTTATTGAACTGCTGCAATCAGTTAGCAGTTAGCGGGAGCAAGATATGAGGACAAAGGGAACTGGACATTATTAACATAAAGACACTAGCTTTGGTCTTGAAAAATGCATATTTTAGCAGGTTTTTGAGTGAATTAGCCACACACATGCACACCCACACATACATACGTGGTAGTATGTGTAAATGTTAAAATTGTGTGAATTTGAGAATAGAACTCTGTTCCAGACAGGCACAGCAGAGACTGTATATATGCTAACTGTAATCATATTTGCATTTAAAGAATCTTTATTCTTCCCTGTCATATCAGTGCTTGGTCAATATCACTGTGGCTAGATTAGATTTTACTGTCTATACAACTGGGAAACAGAGTAACTAATGATGGATGAAGCTCTCTTCGTGGGAATAGAGAGGTTCCGCTCTCATGGCAGTCAAGGATCCTAAAGTTGTGCAAAATGTGATATGATACACTGTTATAGTATATAGGGAAGTTATTACTGTAAAAAGACATTACACTGTTTAATACCTCCAAGGAGGTATTTGAAAATGATTTTGCTGACTGTTTTGGTGAAATACTCTAAATATATTTGTAGCAATAGACTTTCTTTAAGCCATGTTCGTACATGTTTTGCATAGCAAGTGTTTCCTATAGTACGCCATACCTGCGGTGTGTCTGGACAAAGAATGAAAAATTAGTTCAGGGAAGGTGCACACGGGTGTGATCACCATAGTTTTTCCCAGAGGATTCTCATGCAGAAACCGAGGCCACTGCCCCAGATGAAGACAAACTTAAACATCCTTAGACTAACATTGAGACTTCTGGATTAGATCCACTGTGCAACACACCAGGCCTGATCTGAGATCAGAGATGTGGCCCTCTCACGTTAGTTCAAGTGTGCCTGAAGCCGTTCTGAGATGTGCAGTAGAAGGTTAGTGAGATGTTAGCTGATTCACATATAGCACTAGCATCCTGTAGTTTGTGAAAGCACCCTGCAAGCAAACGTTTTTGTTGGTGAAAGACCCACTCGTGTGAAATGAGAGATGCACACCTGAAAGATGGAGATGTGCGAGAATTGCTACGCCCGTTTTTTTTTTTTTTTCTCCGTGCTTGAATTTGTTCCAGCTCGTGGAAGATTGGATGAGATGCTTAGTTGTTCCAAAGTAGTTACTGTGAATCCTTGGTGACAGTGGTATCCTTTTTATATGGGTTTTGAAATGTGTAGCCAGGGTTGTTTTTTCTTATGTCAGGTTTTTAATTGACCACTAGTCTGGTCTCACTGCCAGTGCAGATGCAAAAGAAATAAAAAGCCTGAATGTGTGATGTCACACAATGCTGAATGTTTACATGCTCACATTTTATAGTCCACTGGATTAGAAACAGTGAGCTGGAAAGGCTGGTGAAGGAGTGAATATTGGCTTCTAGAAACCAGTATCAAATAATAAACATTTAAGATGCTGAGATGCACTGGTATCTGATTATATTGTGGGGTCACTGGAATTTAACATGTTGCAGTTTCAGACAGATTGCTTATACTAAATAAGTGAAATAACTGTAAAGAATATGAACATATCTATTTACAAAAAAGATGGACTGAATTGAAACAAGCTGCTTTGTGCAGACTGGTGAGCCTAAAGCAGGAACGGAACAGTATAGTTTGTCGAAGGAAAAAGATACAAACGAGAATGGGGGAAAACTCGTGTATTTGGAAAAAGCAGTCTGCGTGTGTGGTGTTTGTGTGTAATGCAAAATCTAGAGTACAGTTTACCAATACGAGGTTTTTCACACAGAACTTTGAAGGTACTAGAAGGACAAAGCCATAAAGAAATTATCAGTAGATTTTTTTTTTTTGGTCATTTCTCAGAGACGTGCTGCCGATTCCTGACAAATATGAATACTTTCAGACTGATTAATTCACTTTCACAATTTTTTAATACATCTGAAATTCTATACTTTGTTTGATTTTTGCATGCACTAAATTTTATGCCCTCCAAGTAGTTGTTTTCTCAATTCCATATATATATATAATTTGTGTGTTTTTCTGTTGAGATTTGACTTTTGAAAGGTACCAGACATTTATATCGTTGGGTTTCAGCTCAGGTTTGGCATTGAATTAATCACAGCATTACATAAAAGTGCAAATGTAAGTTTCGGTACAATAATTTAATTTTAAGTGAATTTGAATATATTCACTTGTTTTTATAACTAATGACATTTACCATGCATTTTAATAATACGTTTTAATATTTTCAATTTGTAAAACCAGGGATCTATTATGCTTTTTTTCCCTATTTTGATGAGTATTTCTCTTGTACTGACTTTGTGATACTCCACCTAGTGTCAAGATGAGGTACAGCAACCTTCGGCAAATACACGGAATGACGTTTCGACTATGCAGAGCAGCGATTAATTACGTGGACCGAGATTTTTTATTATTATTGTCTGATATGGCTCTGCTGCTATGGTTTTACATGACTTGAACAGTGTCATACAGGTGTGGGATATGTGCGTGGTACAATAGTATGTGATATGCAGTGGTCATTGGGATGGTCAGTTGAAAAAAAAAAATGACATGTTGAAACATCAGCTTTTCTGAAATGAATTCAGTGCCCAGTAAATGTATTCACTGACTTGTGTAACTGAAACGAATTAACAAAATATATTTACAAGCATCAGATTATGCAGTTACAAGATGCTTGGACAAAATCAAACAGTAACCTTAAGGTTAACAACACAAATTTTAACTTTGTTAGTAAAATTTATGTGATACAGTATTTGACTGGCTGTCACAGGGTTTATATTTTAACTAGAACATTCAGTTTGAAAGTATTAGGCAAAAATGAATATGAGTTGTCTGTTCACATGTGTAAAAGCAATATGAGCAATAACCAAAACAAACATTAATTTTATCAAATTAACTGTATAGTCATACTGTAAAGTGAGCCACATTTCCTACAATACCACCATGTGTCATTATATAGTGATAAAAGACATTGTATATCAGCTAAAGTCTATTTAAAAACTATTTTATTCTAATATACTGAAAGCTTTTTTTTTCAATGGAAATGTACATTTTATTTGTGAGCGTGTGTATAATCCCATTAATTTGGTGTACCATATTGCTGCTCACTTAAAAATCACTGTGTAGGAACACAAGAATGAATTCAAAGTATGTTGTCCATTTTGTAATAAAATGAGAGGCTAAACCATGTGACACTTTTGTTTCTTCTCAGCGTTTTTCCATATCCTACCACCACGTACTTTGACTCCTTACAGTGTTCACATTTCCTCTCTACCAGTGCTAACTGTTCTTTTGTATGTATTTAGTCATAACAACGCAGTAAATATCAATTTCACATCTTCCCAACTGACCTTTCCTTATAGAACACTCAGACGTCCAGCTGGTGGCTGGGGGTGCCTAGTAAGGTGAGACATGGTGCTTGCTGCAGAGACCGTTTCTCACGTTCATAATGCTGGCAAGCTGCTCCAGCAATTACATTTTAAAGGGCTTTGCTCTTTTGAGAAAACTGATGAAAGGTACCATCTGACAATTTTAACTCTTTTTAAAGGATAAATCATTTTACTGTCCATAAATAGCTCGCTCTTGGAATCTGAGGTTACCAAGATTTTAAAATCACCTTAACCTGGTATTTGTTGCTATTTAAACCAGACTGGTGATAAAGCAAATTACTCCTTTTTAGTAGCTGTGGATTAGGCAGCTGTTCCACAATCTGATAAAACTGACTATTCAAAAGGTAATTCATGTCACGTCTATAGGGACATAACTGCCTCATATAATACTTGAAAATTCCAGTTATTAACTGGAGACTACCTGGACGTGAATGTTGTACAGCAGCAAACGTACAGGTTTCCAGAAACAACTCAATACATTTAGCTTTAAAATGAAAACATACATGAACAGGTAAACCAACAGCTTACATATATGCTGTGTAACACCCGCAACCATGATAATAGACTCCAACAGGACAAATTATGGTCAAATAAAACTAGTACAGAGTGTAAGGCAGGGCATGCTAAATTGTGACTCAATTTTATGTTTTTATTTCATCAGTTAATATGTGCCAATACATCTTTTTATATACTAACTGGAATTTGTTCATTCTAAATCAAACCAATTTTAGTTAAAAAAAAAAAACAACCAATTTCAATACTTTATTTCAAAACAATAATTTACAATTCTACAAAAACCATCAAACAAACCTGTTTATGCAACCTGAATTCAAACCCAAGTGCAAGATATTAAATTGTAGAATTTACTATTGAAAACTGGCACAGGTACATGAACACACTTCAAACACAGTCACCTGGGCTGTATCTGTCCCGTTCATACCACAGTTCATTCAGATAGCATCTCATTTGAATTATGATATATATACACTGATACTTCTGAATGCATTTTGATGTCAAATGGCATATAGTACTCTGCTAATATTATTAAACTATACATCATACAAAATAACCTAAAAAAAGATCAAATATATTCAATATTTTTCATATGGGACAGAAAACTCCAAATGTCATTAAATGGTCTGAGGATATAAACTTTTGATGTCTGAAATTCACCATCTTTACCATTTCTCTCATCTACATGAATATTTAGTTAAGGCAAAAAGCAGAGACTAGAAATACTCCAGTTCTTTAGTTCTCATCCTCATTCAACAGCATGTTGGGAATCCCTCGGGTTATTGGAAATTCTCTCCCCGACTCCGGACATCGCAGGCACCCCTCCATCACCTCAACCTAAGGGGATGAGGCGTACACCAGCACAGTGACATGAGGATTCATCACACTGAATACAACATTTAGTTCAACTCACCACTAGGGCTGGGTACTACGATACCGTTAAACCGTTCCCAAATGATACCGCGGTATACGGTATAATCTGACGGGGGGGAGAGGTGTCTTTTGTCACGTTATTACTGCATGTAATTTAGTAAAGTATTATAAACTTTAAAAATCCAGACTTTAAATTTCAAAACTTACCAGTTTTCTCAACAGATAGCACATCTTTATATTACATTATTTAAGCCTTCCCTGGTATTCACGTGTGTAGGCAATTTTAACGCAAAGAACTTCACATGGTTGTTAAAAAAAAAGGCATACCTCCAACAGCACACGGTGAAGTCTGCGCAGGAAATCCTCATTACTCTCACAGTCGGGAGCCAACTCCTTTGGTAGGTCGTTCAGGTGACCCAACTAAGAACAGAAGATCTGAAATGACTGATTGAGCACTGGATAATAAAACAATAGTTATAAAGTAGCATAATACTTATTTGTAACTATACGGGTTATCTAGTGTTACTCATCATAGGATGTCTTAAGCGTCCCTCACCTCTTCGGCAGCCTGCACCAAAGCAGTCCATTCCAACTTCGGTATCATTCTGCTCACAAACTGGGGGTTGAACTCTACCTCGTTCACCTTCACCTCCGTTGCCTTTGCCACCACATTCAAATACATGTTATGCCAAATAACGGAGAGTAAAACTTTAAAAATCTCAATCACATCAGAAGCAAAGCGTCAATGTAAAAGCATATAACGCCCCATGTTGAACATGACAATTATTGTAATATTTACTGCAGCAAGTAACAGAGTGCCTAATTCACGTGAATATCTATGTGCGCCCTGAAGGTTCATTAACCTACCTTAATAAGCAGGGGATAGCCCTTTGTCACCCCCTTCACATGTGAAGTCAACATATTGTGCGTAAGTAGTTTCATCCTCGTGAAATAAAGCAAAAAGTATTACCATGTAAAATATTTTTTATATAAACGCTGATACTCGGTAACTGTCAAAACGAAGCATCCAAGATTAAAGTCGCATGTTGTACCGGAAACACACCTTAATGTGCAACCGAAACAGCTTCCCCTGCATACAATATTTGTTCCGGGCATATATTTACTACGATTTTTAAAAGAGACGCGCAACGTTAAATTTTTGGAGTTGCTTTCATTTTGCAGCTGTTTACTATATATATATATCACAGAGGATTTTAGTACGGAAACAAAAGACCATGTCTTTCAAATTTACTCAGATAAAAAAGGTTTATAATTTTTGTTGAACCTTTTTATTTATTAACCTTCAATCTTCTGCAGTGGTGTGGCATGTCAACACATTGACGGCGTAACACACTGGGTTTTGTGGGACTGCCACTGGCATTTTTGCTATGTAGTCCTGTCCATTTACCTATCACAAACCTCCTCCAATGCTGTCTCAGAGCTTGTGTCTGTTCATCCAAATTGTTTCACAGTCACAGACCACATGTTGCGATGCCAGCCCAGACTGCCATATCAAGCTACTTTACCTGCAGCATTGAGATCAGTCACACAGACTCCTGATGAAATAGCTGGCACAAATGTTCAGAAATTGTCTTGTGTGAACTCATATATGCTCCGCGTCCTGATCCAAGTAAAGAACATGAGTTCACTTCTGATGGGCACCGGTGTGCCAGAAAACAGTCCTCTTCACAGATGAATCCCAATTCCAGCTGTACTAGGCAAATAGCTGGTAATGTGAATGGACAGTATTGTAGATATGAGTATTTTGCTAATGTTAGTGTAAAAAAAAAACCTATTGTGCCCATGGGGTTTTGGTATGGGTAGGTTCATTCCATGAACACAAATGCATTTCATAAATGGTATTTTGGTTTCAGAGATCCCATGATGAGATCCTGCAGGTCTACTGTCATATCATTCATCCTCTGCCATCACCTCATCTTTTAGTATGATAATGCATACCCTCATATTGCAGAGCTCAGTACAATCTTCCTAGTAGCTTCCTAGTAGTCCCAGCTCTTCCATGGTCAGCATACTCACTAAATATGTCACCCACAGAGCTTCCATTAATCAGATTTTTTTTCTTCTTTTTACAGCAATAGCTGAAGGACAGGTCAACATTCCAAAAGCCATGGCCCATGACTTGACAAGCTCTATAAAAAGTTACATCAAGTAACTTTGTGCGCAATATCTACTTTGTCTTTCCTGGAACTTCTCACCAACTGGGCCCAATGTGAGTTGTCGGATTTATATTAACAGTTCATTTTCAATAGCATCTTTGAAATAGTTGTGCTGCGTTTATATTTTTGTTCAAACTATTTTGAATAAAAATGTATGTGTGCGTGCGTGCGCGTGTTGTTTTGTTTTACATATAACAATAACACATCATAACAATTTTTTAAAACAAAACACTAATGAGAAGTGTGACGGCCCTTTACAGTGTACTGAAAGGCAACGTAAATAAACCCGTTTTAAGTTTCATTTTAAACAGAGCTACATCTGAAATGACGCGAACTTCAAAAAGTAAAGAATTACACAACTTAGGCGCCTACACCTTGTCCTGGGGACATGCAACAATTTCTGTTATTTATTCAGAATATGAGTCTGCAGACGTTCAGAAAGATAAATCGGGGCCAGGCCATGTATGGCCTTAAAGACCAATAACAAATGTTTAAAATTAATTCTGAAACGAATTGGAAGCCAATGTAAAGAGTACAAAACGGGAGTAATATGCTCATTAATTATGAGCATATTAATAATAATAATGAAAATGAACATCAATGATGCAAAAATGCATTTTCTTATTTTTACTAGCAAACTGAAATAGGTTTTTCTTAGTACAAAAATTATCTAATGTAGGCACTATAAAACCACGAAACGGATGAACGGGTTTCCGTTGGCATGTTTTCACTGTAACCATGAGAGCGTGTATCCCTCCTATTAGCGTCTTACGGTAATACTGCGCCACTGAAACCTGTTTCGAACCGGTTTTAAAGGCGGACAGAACGATCTATTGAATCAGAGCGTAGATACACTGCTTGCTGTCAGCATGCCTATTGCGGTAAGGGATTTCTAACTGCACTATTTTCATTTAAAACAACGGAAAACATTCGACCGTGATTTAAACTCGGTATTTATAAGTAAAGGGAGTGGCCTGTTTTATTCTGGGATTTCTTTTAGAATTTGCATGAAATTATACGCCGTTGGTGCATACAGATTCTTTTAACAAGTTTAAATAATCGCTTGAAATGTTACAGAGGATGTATCAAAAGACACAAAGGATTGTTCATGTTTTAGGTTTGATTTGCCACTATTTGTACTAATAACAATAACACCGAATACTTGGAAACGTTTTGAACGTGTGCACTATTACTTTATTACAGCCTTCCTTATCGAGAGAATATACAAGCGAATGCACCTTTGTTTATCTAGTGTTGTATCATTTTAATAGAGTAATTTTCCATTAAAAACTGCCACGTTTGCGCTCATATGTATTACTGTAGAAATCAAATTACTATTAGATTTTTAGCAAATTACTGTCTGCATCAGAGCTGTGCTGATTTAACCTGCTGTGGATTTTGTGATCGGGTCTCGGACGGTAAATGTGCTGATCGGTGTAGTTTGTTAAGCAAACGTGCCTGGTTGTACGCTATGTCGGCGTATTGCGTTTTCGTGAGGTTGTTTGAAGTTCGTTTTCACGTATAGTTCTGTTTGTTTTGCCCTAGTCGAACATTTATTTTCGCGTGTTCGTTTCTTACTAAGACCTGCGCCTCATTTGAATTTTATGTGGCATTTCAAAATTAGTTTCAACTTAAATGAGAAACGTAAATAAATTGAGTGTTTTAATCTCCGTACTGAATTAACATTGCACTGTGAAGTCTTACCGTTTTTCTGCATTTTATCATTTTCTCAATCGACTTTCATTGCCTAATGAGTTATCTTTAATTTAAAAGTTTCCTTATCTGTAGAGAATCGTTCATGCAGTTGTCTGCAAAAAGTAGTCAGTAGATATGGGGTTGTGTAGTGTTTATCAAAAGAGGAAAACACCAGAGAGCATCTCCAAAATATAATTGTTCCTGTACGCTTTGCTGGTTGTGCGGGACGTTTCAGGTCGCGACACAGCTCTTTCGTTTATAGCAACGTTCTCAATTATACAGTTAAATACGTTTAAGAAATAATGTGGTGACCAGTCCCTTAAACGTGACTCTGTTCATCTGAGCTAGGTTGGACAATCTCTGCCTGCTGTTGAGGTGCAGGAAGGTGACCCAGGTACCAAGGTAGCCATGAATCAGCTCTTCAAGGGGAAGAAAGGTGTACTCTTTGGTGTTCCTGGAGCCTTCACCCCTGGTTGTACAAAGGTACCTGTGTTAAAACCCTTACGTTTTCCTTCACTATAAAACCATATGTAGGTTTTTGAATGTGTAGGCGTAGCAAAGATGGAACTCTTGACATCATTGGGATGTGGATCCTAATGTTGGAGGTAAATATATGCTTGTGTGACCTGTATTTAGTATCATTTTGTAGAGTTCAGTTTTCAGTAAGAAAAATTTACTGGGGCCAAGGGACATTCAGCATCGTCACAGCTCACCTCATTGTGTCCCAATAAATTCACAGACCCACCTCCCAGGTTTTGTGGAGAAATCAGAGGAGCTCCGCCGCAAGGGGGTGCAGGAGGTGGCCTGTATTTCTGTCAACGATGCCTTCGTTATGGCCGCTTGGGGCAAGGAGCATGGAACAGAGGGCAAGGTGGGTGTGGAGGGAGGCAGGGCTGGATGTTGCTCATATAGGCCCTCAGAATGTTTAATGACTTTACAGTAAAGGCATATGCATCAGAATTTCACAGGGGCATTTAGTAAAATGTTTTCATTGTTTTTGTTTGTGATGTGCATTGTTGCAGTATGGAATTTTAGACAAAAAAGTGCTGTAGCTGGCTGTGATATTAAGCAGAAATTCATATTATCCATGACATATGACATATTCCTAATTTTAATAAATTTCACTCTAGAAGAAATTAAACATTCCATTATATTATTGTAGGAGCATATAGTTCTGAAGGAAGTTGCAGGTGTAGGGTAGTGCAGTGCAAAGTGCTCTGTAGTGTAATGTGACCTGTCGGTGGTACACAGTACATTTGTTGGGATGTGTTTATCTCACAATCCATTTGGAAATGGTACTGCAACTAGTTTTTCAAGTGCAACCAGCCCAATTCAGTATAGTGTGTGTTATGCAGACAAACTATGGTTGATATGGGACCTCCTTACCCTTTATTGCCCCCCCCTCCCCTCAATGACAAAGCTACAGTAATTTTTGTCATTATTGTGTATGGCATGAAATTTTAATATATACAGGTAGGTGCTGCTTTTGTATATGTTTCCAAGTTCTGTAACCACACACGGGCCACACCTTTTACTGGAAACGAGCCGTAAGTAACTGAATCCTCAAACTGCAGGTGCGAATGCTGGCTGACCCCACAGGAGCCTTCACCAAGGTGAGAGCTATCTTCAATCTAGTATCCATATCATAGTTGCCAGGTGTTTGGCATGTCTCATTCAGCTTCCTGTTTCTCACGTTTCTGTCTGGTGGAGCATTGACGACTTCCTGTTTTATTTTAACATTACACCATTTTAAGTCAACCCAGAATAATGCAATCTTCTGCATATGTCTGATGTCGTCACATCAGGAGTGGTTTCCAACGGCTTTTATTGACAGAACATTTGAGTGATCCAAACAATAAAACTTTGAGAGATGTATCAAGAGTAACATGTTGACTGGTTTCTCCCATGTGTCTGGTAACATGTTGACTGGTTTCTCCTATAGGCAATTGATCTTCTCCTGGAGGATGACCACCTGCTGGAAGTTCTGGGGAACCAGAGATCTAAAAGGTAAGGGGTTGGTTCTCTGTTTTTGGTACTAATTCTGTTGTAACCACATGATGAATGCAGAGGGAAATTTCCCAATGAGAAAACAGAAGATATGAAACTATTGTTCATAGTGCCTATTGTCTGTATGGTTTGCAAAGTTAACTCTTTGGCTGAGCTGTCAGTACTTTGAATATAGTGTGAAGTGATATGAGGAAATGATTTCACTTCTTAATCTGCCTACTTAGGCTATAGTAAGTACATCAAATCATGGTGAATGTATGATGTTCTCTCATTGTGTAATGTTTATGCCCCAAATTACAAATTTAAATGCAGTTAATCATGGTGGGAAGTACCCCTCTTGAATATTACAAGTGCAAAGAATGAAAAAATAATTTTCCAATGAAATTGAGACATTTAAAAATAAAACTTTTCGCATTTAATCAAAATATTTGCATTTTGACAATTAATTATATAAATATAAATTATATTGTTTAACAGACTTTTTCCAAGAATCAAAATACGGCTGGCTGAAATTAGCCACACTTTCTGTGGCAAAATTACAATTGTTGCAGCTGGCAAAAAGCTAGCTCATCTTGGCAATAAAATTTAATTACTTCAACCTATAAAATTGCTTGTTACTGTTAGGAGACAGGATGGTTTGTTCATTTGTTTGATCATATATTTTTGGGAGTGAGCTTATAGATTGTATTTTCTACATTATCCCTATATTGAACTAGTCAGTGAAAATTAGCCAGCTGGTTATTTACTACTGACTCAAAGTCTTGTGTTGAAGTACCAGTAGTGTTTCCTGTATCTTCTTATATTGTCTTGACTCTGCTCTTTATTTAGCAGAATTCCAGGTTCAGTTTAGATTTTGAAGGGTAATCCTATAAATGTTTCCATCAGATCATGTTTGGCTGTTGTACCTAGCAGCAAAACAGGTTTCATCACCAGCTTAGTTCTTGTGTAATGGAAATAGTCTGTAAAATTAGAGAAGTTTCAGAGAAAACTTAAGGTATAGTTTTTTTGTGTGTACATGTGCATTTGTGCAATCATTGATTACTGTACATGAAGGAATTTAACAGTATTCACACTGTTACAAGAATGATTCTGGTGTACTTATTCAGGTTTTACCAGGAAACCAGAATGACAGTTTAACATTACAGCCATTGAGAAGCTGCACATTTCCTGGTTGGGTTTATAGCTCAGCTGTGTGACTGACTGCTCCACACCAATATATGGCATATATAACTATAAATGAGTTGTGAACATTTGGGCTTCCTCTGGTCATGGTGTTGGAGTACAACATATGGTTCCCATGGTAACAGTCCATTTTCCAATTTGAAAATTTAGTGCACTGTTAATAACGCCATTGTACACTTTTGGAGGGGAATTAAGTAAAGAAAGAGGTAAAACGGAACAAGGAATTGCATGGGAGAGGCTTGCGTCCAGACATGCTGGGAAATGACGTAAGAATGCAGGAAGCTTTCCATTGAAATACTCTATCTAGAATCACATCTAGTAAATCTCCATTAACTGAACAGACTTGTTTAAGGTTGTCTACACTTCACCTGCTAAACGGTGTTCTTTTTGTGTTTGTAGATAATGTCCAGACTAAAATATCTGAGTACTCTTAAAATGTTTCCATTATTAGGCTTTGTAAGTAGCTCATAAAATAAACCAGAGTGCCCTCAGACATTTATGTGTTATTAGTGTGGAGAAAATCCTGTACTAAGGCATGATCCCACATATGCCATCCACTACAGGATATGTATTTTCTTATTGGTATGAGTTTTTTTTTTTTTTTTGCTTGTAAGCAGTTTCAAGCAAGGTGTTTGAACTTGTAATTAAGACACCATAAAATCATTCTTTACCAATGTATTCATGTATCAGGTGGATGTTTATGAAGGTAAAATATACATTTTTAAAAATTTTATCATGAATTAAATTAAGCATTGGTATTCACCACTGTTGGTTAAAATTTTGTGAAGGTGGAATAGTACAAATCCTAGAGTGACTCAAGAATAGATTTTTTTAATGTCTGGTTTGATAGTTTAACACTTTCCCATTTATTTGATATCGGTCAGATTCTTTATTAGCTGTGTACAAAAAACCTTGTGTTGTACAAAGAACTTAATGTGATCAGTAACTTTACACAAATTTATATGGAAATCCACTTTCTCATCACAGCATTCAGTCACCTCTTACAATGAATTTAATGAATGAAATGTTTCTCTGCAGGGTTTTCAGGTATTTATTAACCTTTATACGTGTTGGATTGAATGTTGGGATAAATTGTGGGATGTTTTGCAAATGCAAACTCCTGTAACCCAGCAGTTTACATACTCCTAAACCATTTGTGTTTAGATGGATTGTTTCAGGACCTTAGCCATTTTGTTCCCCACCCCAAAATTTGGTAATGATTTGTCACCTTCTTTGCATAGACGCACTTCGTTGTTGAGTCTGTTCTGTTAGCTCTTGAATGCAGCACTGCCTTAGGGACTCTACTCCAGATTTGTACATGTTTACCTCTCTGGAGGTCTGTACAACTGAGGCTGTTCATGCTTAATTGTGGGTGAAGTTGGACTAGAGAATCTACCGCTCCAAATCATACCACTGGGACACCACCACACCAAGGCAACCACTTTGCATGGCACAAACATGCATATTTTGAGTATGCTTGTTGATAGTAATATCATGTTCATTTCAGGTATGCAATGTTGGTGGAGGACAGCGTTGTGAAGAAGATAAACATTGAACCTGACGGAACAGGCCTCACGTGCAGCCTGGCTTCCAACATCCTTGCTGACCTGGTGTAAAAACGCTCAGGCACTGAAAATCCTACATTTCCTACCCTAGATATGGTGCACTAGTTGCTTAACCACTGATCAGCTGTATTCTAACAAAGCACACCAAGGAAATCAGGATAGAACAAAGAAAAAAATAAATCATGGTGTTTCTGACCATTTGTATTTTTTTATACTACTATAAATTGAACAAAAGAAGGAAGTGTTTCATTGACATTAATTAGGTTGCTTAAAAAATGAAATATAACATTGTGAAAAGAATCAGCATTCCAACATATGGTAAAGTCAGCACTTGGTCAGTGAGCTTTGTGTAGAAACATCTGTCTGCTCTTAAACAACAGGTCTGACAACACACTGTCAGTACAGAGCTGTCTCTATATTGCAAGCCTTCAACTATGAATGAAATAGTAAACAAATTTACGCACAATTAGTTGTAATGGTACTTTGGTATATCCTGTCATTGACTCCAATACCTTGTGTACACAAAAGGAAAGCAATAAATGCATAGCCAAACAGCTCTCACTGTCAGTGTTCTTACTGCCTTGGTCAGTGTTTTGTCACTGTCTAAGTGTTGCACAGTATTGTGAAAAACTTCAGGCACAGAAAGGTGTTTACTTTTTAAAGGTTTATTTTTTGTATTAATTTTGTTTACACGTTGTCTAGGTATTATACAGTTAATTCTTACAGCATGTGATAATGGTAATTACAGGGCCGCACGGTAGAGGCGCAAGAAACACAGCCGAGTGGCTGCAGTCACAATCATGCAACACGTGCTCACCGAAGGAGGTGCGCCTACCGCCCACGCAAACATACTTCCCTTACATGTAATACTCATAAAATTAAATGAGAAAGCCCTCCCACCACACACACACACAAATGCACGCACAAGTACACACACACCCATTTAGAAAATGAAAAAAATAAAACGATTTAAAAAAAAAAAAAAAATAGGCAACTAAAATGGAAGCAAAGCCAAGCTGTGAGTACTCTGTGACAGTACAGCTGTAAGACAGGGGCAGGTATAACGACCCCTGCCCCCATCTTCCACTGATCAAAAGGGGGGAAAAAGAAAAAAAAAAAAAAAAACCAAACACGCAAATCCAGCTAGCACAGAGCAGGCTGTCAACGACCCTCCGGCATTGTTTAACTCGTCTCCTATGTTACCGTCACCGTGGCAACATGCCAGCTGGAGGAAGGGGGCTGAGAAGTAAACTCGTAGAAATAACACAATGAAGGGATTTAAAAACTGAAAATGTACTCAAAAAATGTGGATAAAGAAGGGAAATGAGAGAACAGTACTGAGGCTGTTCCCTATACAGAGCAAGCTTATGGCACAGGTGGCAGCACATTGTAGGCAGGGTTGTACAGTACAGGATTTAACAACATACACAGGTGTATACTGGGTAAGGACTCAAAACATCTTTCCTACATCCATCTACATTGAAAAGCAAGGCCACTTCATTCTAGTTCCATTGCTGGCATTACACCAAATACTTGCATGGACCATGACAAAAGCTGTACTTTCAAACATTATTTTCCTCTGCAGACAACCAACATGGGGGATAAAATAAAATAATTTTTATCATTCTGTAATGGATTACCATGGACAGAGTTTTTTTTTTTTGTTAAAAAGCAGCACTGAAACACGTTCTCTAGACGTTTATGTAGGGTGCATATAAACTTACTTGATTGCTGAAACGTGTGGTTCTCTTAGAATGGCTTACAGATGGATGATAGAGAGAAGCACATGTCTGGACGTGAACATGTCAGGCGTGAAAAGTCAGGTCAGCATGTTGAAATGCCACCATCTTCTACACCACATTCACAGTCTGGAAGCCTCACAAACACTGGGGTTTTTTTTTTTTTTTTTAATTTTATTTTTTTTAAAAGGCAGTCGCTGCAGACTGTGTCGAGGACCTCTGTGCATTCGCGTGCTCTCTGTCCCTCAGCTTGGACGTTAGTCATCCTCCAGTCACCACTCTGATGAAGGGTTCCCACCTCACTCCTGGTTCTCCTCAGTGCGCCACTTTAAAAAGTCTTCCTTCCGCGCATCCGGCTTAATCTGGTTCCGCATCCCCCCGAGCAGGTTGGAGGTGGCCTCAGAGGCCACGATGAGGGGCCGTACTACAGTGGGAGGAATTTGTCGCAGGACGCCACCTACTGCCCCTGGCAGGCCTTTCTGCTCATGGCCACGTGATGCCACATCACACAGAGTCTGAGCCGTGTCTATCACCCCCTGGAGAACCAAACAAAAGGATGGGGGGGGGGGAGAAGATACATTAGGACTGTAGCCCACTGTAAACATTCACATCAAGTAATTGGTCTTGGTAGATGTTCCACTGGTTACTTTTAAAGCTAGCAGAACAAAGGCGCAGCAACACTCAACACGATTTTGTAGGTAAACCACAGCTTAGCATTTTAGATACTCGTTTTTGCACAAGTCCCATGACCACGAAAAAGAATGGTGGTAACCAAAAGGGGGGAGGGGGACACAGTGCTAGAGTGCAGTATAGTATAGGAGATGGCACGCCCGCTGCCATGGAGCCCTGTGATGTGCCCACCTCTCTCACGGTGTCGTAGGCCTTAGCCACGCCCTCCCTCAGGTCCGCAGGCTGGTGGGCTCGACGCAGGCGGGAGCTGGAGCGTCCCTCTGTGATGCATCGTGTCAACGGTGGTGTGGGGGACAGGATGTCATATACAGTCTCTGCAGTTGCCTAAGAAACACAGAAGCAAAGGGCTGCAAACGTCTTCATACGACTGGTCAAGCCCTGAACTAATTGTATAATTGTACTGCATTACAAATCTTACATTAATTTCAGTTGTTTTTGTAGGTAGTATTTAGGAGAATAGCACTTCAAAGGTGCTTAATGAGAATGTGGCATGATTATATATAATCTCACTGGTAATATATACTGAATTAAAAAAAGATTGTCCAGGCAATAACAGAAAACTCCATAGTAAGGAGTGATATTAATAAATGTGAAGTATAACCTGTAACTTCTTGTGTGGGCCAATATTGCATGCAAAAAAAATATTACTCCACTTTTCAATGCATTCAAATTCTAAATTTTTAATGTCAGCTGTGTCAAATACATTTCTTAATATTAATCAGTTACCAAACTCAAAATCCCTGCATTTATATGCAAGTCAGTGGATTCTTTGTTAAGGATCAGTCTGTGTATTACAACTACAACCTTGTGTATTTCAGCTAGCAATAAATTTGTTTGGTCCATAACAGTCTATGGGTACAAGAACCTCTGAGTGTTCACATGCCAGTTTGAATTCTAGTACCTGTATGGCCTGTACCAGCCTGTTGCTAAGTTCCAGGGCAGCAGAGGCTGTGGATGTGCCAAAAGAGGCTGCCCCCCGCTGGATCCCACGAATAATGCGCCCATCCTTCCTGTACTGCTCAATGGGCATCCAAAACAGGTCTCTCACTCCATGAACTACCAAACAGCAGAGAAGATGTCCAGCTTCAGTGATCATTCCACACAAGTACTACAGATTCAGATGACAATCAAACAGCAGGCCTCCCCCATTCACCACAATGGCCAATAAGGGCAAATGGTTAGGTTCTACACTCAACACACCTGACAATTTTATAATGAACCTTGGTTCTTTTAAGCTATTTAATTATGTGATCCAGTTACCTACATAAAGCATGTCATTATATATAACTCACAGAGTTGAACAACAGAATGCATGGGACCGACTCCTCCCAGGATGCCAGGCAGTTGATTCTTTCGAATGTCAGCCAGCCACTCATTGATAGCGTACTGAATAACCTTGTCGACACCCAGCAGCCTGAACAGGAGACAAGCATTCATAAAATAACGTCTGTAAAGTAGGTAAAGTTGAGCTCCAAATCAAATACAGGCAAAGTATATAAGATGCAAAATAAAATAAAACCTACAACTGGTATGTTCTGGAAGTTATTGAATGCTTTATTGGTTCAGAGTAAATATGATGTGGCAGCGCGCTGAGGGGCAGCTGTGCTACAGAGTGCTGTGGCAGCGTGCTGAGGGGCAGCTGTGCTAGAGTGCTGTGGCAGCATGCTGAGGGGCAGCTGTGCTAGAGTGCTGTGGCAGCGCGCTGAGGGGCAGCTGTGCTACAGAGTGCTGCGGCAGCGCGCTGAGGGGCAGCTGTGCTACAGAGTGCTGTGGCAGCACGCTGAGGGGTAGCTGCACATCAGACAATGCGGCTCTTACCCATGTCGGCAGCACAGTCTCTTCAGTTTGAGCTCAGAGCACTTCAGCTGTGCCAGTCCTATCAGGATACCTGCAAACGTACCCTGGGAATAGGGGGACAAACAAGCTCTCACAATCATACAGAATAGTAGTAAAACAAGGAGAAAGAAACTTCTCACACATTTACATTTAATTATCCATAGAAGTTCAGTTCATTCAAGCAGTGGAAATGCTAAAGTCCAAAGGTTAGCCACCCCATTTATGACATTTTTTGCTGTGTAAATAATTTAAAAAGCAATTACCAGCCCAATGAAATCACCAGCGCCGATCTCTCACCTGCTCAATGGCCACATGTTTGCCATGGTAATCAAGCCAGATGGGAACCTCAGAGGTAAAACGAAACTCCCTGTATGAATAGTGACAACAAGTCAAAAAGAGACGAAACTCCAAGCACGAACCATCAAGAACCATGACGACTGGTACAACACTCAAAAAAGTTTGTCAAATCTGGTTTCTTTTACTACAGTGTTAATTCTTTGAACAAAGCTACTACATCATGCTGAAAATTTCACATTGACATATTCAACACGCTGTACTCTAGCTGTATTTACACTTTATACAGCTATGCTCACCGAAAGTAAATTGGCTGATCAGAGGAAGCGGAGGAACCGGCAGAAGAAGAGCTCTGCTCGCTGTAAGTCGTTTCCATGGAAGCGCTGAGATCGTGCCCAAGGCTGGCTCCTGACTCAGCCTCTCCAGGGGGTTTTTGGAAAGCATCAGCCTTTGCTAGGAGGTCAGACAAAGGACCACAGAATATGAGCAACAGAAAAGCGAGACAATATGGCTGCATTTATAACAACCTTTTGTTTATCAGACAATCCAGCTCACCTTCAGTTGCTTGATCAACAGGCAGATAAGGGTTGACGTTAGCAGCTAGACTGCTGAAAAAATCTTTCAGGAAGAACAGTGCATCCTGGGATAGACAAAAGTGAAAATTACATGCGCTTCACGTCACCTGTCTAGGAACAAGTTCCTCTGACCGTTTTCATTTTCAAGATGATATTTTCATGCCATTATGAATGAGATCACCCATCTATACTGAAAGACTCTACACAGTACTTTTATAGAACTGGGAATCTCAAATCCTAAACTCAAAGCACATCAAGAGAACCACAGTTACCCAGCAGCACAGTCATACCTGGTCAATGTTGAGCCGGAGGGGAAGAAGGCTGACTCTCAGGCAGCATTCAGGACCCCCAAGACCAGACTCCGGACAAACTTGCAGGGCCTTCACTGTGAGCTGGAATGCACAGTGCAGGCAGTTTAGTGGGCAGAGGTGTCAATCATTAACAATAGTAATATACAAACTTTTAATTGCACCAAGCAAAGCAAGTGAAATAATTATAAAAAGAAACATAAAATTAAATGATAGATACATACATGAGAATGTGCAAAGTTAAATGACAAAATACATACTAAAACAAAAGGTAACGTTAGCTCTAAAACAACGGAAGTCGCACGCAGATGAGCGTGTGGCTCACCATGTTGGAGTGTGCTCTGCGGGGCATGCTCTCGCTGGTGTACAAGTACAGGAACTTGTTTATCTGTGAGGAAGCCAGCCGATCCCGCACTTCCATCTCCTGCACGATGAACACCTGGCGAGAGAGGGGCTGCTCGCCCACCCCCGGGTCGCTCAGCACCGTGCTCTCCACCTCCTGACCGGGAGGAGCAGGGTTCGAAAGGACAGGATAGGATTCATGCTGGAAACTGACCTGGAGGCACAGGCGAAACAACAGGTTCACTTGGCATATGTATGGCATTTACACAGTGTAACTTGGCAAAATGCTCCTACTGCATTCTGTGCTACGTCCTACCCTCCAGGTATGTAGTATGCAAGTGTATTTTTATTCCCACAATCTGTGTGATTTATCTAGGCCATTGTGAATGTTGTGTAAGCATATCTGAAGATGTTAAAAACTAAATAAAAAAAAAATGCCATGACATGAAACTGGTACTCCCCCAATAAGTCTCCATCCACCTGCATCAACACCTGCCTTAGTTAACTGAATCTCCATGAGAAGGCTGTGCTGCCTCCCGCTCCCTCCGGCCCAGCGCCACGAGTTCTGGGGCCGCGGAGGGGCTGTTGAGCGGGATGGAGAGCTGCGTGCCCCAGAAGCGGAGCGTCCCCTAGCAGAAGATGAGGGAATGGCAGTAGGAGGACATAAAACAAAAGCCTTAGTTAGGAGACGAGCCACACAACAGATAAGGCACAACATAAATTTAACCAAGAAAAACCACAACGTATTATAATTTTGCCATTTCTGACTGTATCACATTACTGTGAAATTGTAACAAACCAAATGTGTTTAGTTCAGAATTCATTGGTAAGATGTCCATGTAGATTTATCCCGAACAGGAATCCACATGTTCTTGATGCAAGGACACACGATTTCAGGTGTCTGTACCTGTGACTGTGCTGGCCATGACTAGACATGGGTTTGCCCCCAAAGTCCTTGCCGCCATAAAGGTGCCACACGACAGACACCTCCTTGAGCACGACCCGGCTCTGTGGCACCGGGAAGCGAGAGGGCGCACGTAACAGGTCCGAGCTGCCCCGGGGCCGAGAGAAGTGGCCGTCCTTCAGCAGAATCGGACCGGAGCACAGCACAGTTACCACCGGCTCCCCGTCTTTGGGCTACAGGGAACACACGGGGTGAGGGGGTCACAGTTGGTACCACTGCAGCACAAACACATCTGCAAAGCATATTAGGCTTCATTAACATGGTGAGAAAAAACTTCATTAATCAATATAGTTCAGCACATGACCAAGCTGTATAAACTGACAATAATGTAAATCCCTTTGCAAAGTGTGTACCTTGCCGAAAAACCAGCTAATAAGCAAAAAAACAACACAAAGAGGGAAAAAAAAAGTAAACCTCTAGAATACTAACTGGTATGCCAATCCCTGGAGCCTCCAGGATGCAAAAGTCATCGTTGTCTGTGGAGGTCTCAGAGCCGGCCTCCGACCCCATGTCAGACTGCAGCTCATTAGCTGCAGCAACCAGTCCCTCAAGCTCTGATTCCTGGCCTTCCGGGAAAGAATGGGGCTGGGGACCCTCTCCAGGAAACAGATAGACTGAGACAGGAGAACTACGCTGGACTACTGAGGACCCACCTAGACAATACCAAAGACCAGTTCATTTACACAGGCTGCTTAAAAAAGAAGGAAATAATAATAATTTAATATGGTTCAAGTTCTGTTGGAAGTTTTCTTACCAGAATCTATTTCTTCATCCCGCTGACTCCTCTCTGTGTCAATCAATGCATCGGTGAGGTCGTACTGGTTGATCTCAGCAGTCTCAGCAGGAAGGCAAGGTGGTATACTGGCGGGGCATTCCGTAAGCTAGGGAGGAGGCATTACCCAAGTCATACAAAATTAGGACACTTCATTGTAACAGATAGACTGGCAAGTAGTGAGTTAATTTGGCATGGTGACAACTGTGATACACACCACATCTCACCAAAAACAAGCACCGTCAAGGCAGCCCTGCCTTCAATATGTGAAAAGTATCGTAAATAAATTTGACAAGAATGATCTTGGCAGATAAGGGAGAATGGTGGGTAAACACGTCAGGTCACATGGTATAGCCGACCCCGTCTCTCACCGGTAATTTCTGTCCAGCAATCTCTGTGGGAGAAGTGTGCCGAGGAGGCGGGTGCAGGTCACCTCGAGAGACCAAGTACTGCAACAGGTTGAGAAGGGCGGCGCAGGAGTCCGCGCAGGTGTGCATGTGCACCACGTTGTTGGAGCAGCGCAGTTCAAAGAGAGGCTGCGTCTGTAGGAGGGGCCGTTCAGAGCCCAAGATGTACAACATCATTCCAGCCATTCATGCGCAAGTCTTGACTAGATTATATTAATTCTGTCTGTACAACAGACATTTAAAAAATTATCTGTCATCCCTGCCAGTCCAGACTCTATTGGCCGTTCATGTTATTCAAGAGATTACTGAGATCCTCTTACTTTCTTGGGTCTCAACTGAGTAGCTGCCATTCTGATGATTTGACAGCAAATAAAACTAGCAATCACAAAGGTTAATGACAGCTGAACACTTTAAATATTATGATTGAACAACATAGTAAATAAAAATGTGTACTCTTTAAAACCAACCTCCAACTGGTACATCATGCTTGAGTGATACCAACCAGCCAGTACCCAAAAAATTTCCTGGACAAAACAAGACACTCCCACCAAATAGGCACCCAGCCTTGCTTATTGGTAGTGCACACATACCCAAGAAGACAGTACCACAGGTCTGTAGGGCTGTCACCAATTTCCTAAAGGTATTAAACATCAGAGTAAGGGTGTGGATCACATCTCACCAGTTTTGCAGAGTCACTGCCTTTCCATGTGGTGATAGCCAGCTCCAGCAGATCAATGTCCACAACACAAATATAGTCTGGAAGATGGAGAGGAAACTTGTACATAATGTGATATATATATATATATATATATATATATATATATAATATATATATAAAAA
>JABJVR010049184.1:6477-22556 GCA_025773905.1 Chitala chitala | reverse complement strand
ATTGACATTATCTAATCGATCTGGAAAATGTACAGCTCTGGCAGTGCACTTCCTTCTGTGTTTTTTTTTTTTTTTTTTTTTTTTTGTAGCGTTCAAATTTCCAGAACAGTACCACATCGGGCCTGGCAATTGAAAATGCTGCCTGCTTGTATCTATTTTCACTGAGTTGTGCAGTATATTTTACAAGAAAAGATTGATGACATTCAAGGTGTAACATCAACAACAATGCTGTCAGCGGATGTGGTGAACGACTTCCTCCCCGTGTAGATATGCCATTCACTGTGCAAGCTACAGAGAGGAAGTTTAGCTTAGCAACAATCTGATTACCTGGTTTTGCATTCTTCTGGTATTGGCTGTGAAAACCACTGATATTTTGGCAGGTTTCATTTTCTCTCCCTCTCGCTTTGTGTGTGTGCTTGTGTGTGTGCTTGTGTGTGTGCTTGTGTGTGTGCTTGTGTGTGTGCTTGTGTGTGTGCTTGTGTGTGTGTGTCTGTCCGTTGCTTTGTTTTTCCTGTACTTCATGTAACAAATATAAGCAATTCTAGGCTAAAAAAACATTTTGTGTCATTGTTGGCTGTGATGAGGGAGAGTTGAGGGATAAATGGGGATTTCTCATGGGATTTTTGCTCTCCCTCTTGTTCCTCAAGTGGAAGCAGGCTGGTCTGGAGATAACAGCCCGCGTGTGTGTGTGTGTGTCATGGATAAGAACAGCTGACTGGACAGGACAGGGTCTGTACGAGAGATCTGAAATATGGAGGAAACAGAGACCTGGCGTGTGATAGACGTTTGTTCTTGTTTTTGCTGTAAGATCTAGATGTTGCTTTAGACTCTTGCATTCCTGTTGCTAAAATAAAGCAAACGGTAGTTGAAACTTTTTTTTTTTTTTTTAAAGGACTTTAATGTGAATTCTCAGTTTCAGATGAACACCTGTTTAGTACTTTGTGGCTGTGTCTGGGTGGAATGTCTGACCACTGCCTTTTCTCAGTGATGTCTGCTCGATCTCCCACAGCGGGCTGGTTTAAGGTGAAGTTATGCCCCTGTGCCTCTCTTCAAGCCATTTCGAGAATATTCCAGCGCTGGAAGGAACACCAGGATGGTCAATCAGTGTTGAAGCACAAACGCATTCCGGCCTGCACCAGTGGGTGATGTGTGTGCGCCCAGGCTGCCCCAGTCCAGTGGGCACCAGTGGGTGATGTGTGTGCGCCCAGGCTGCCCCAGTCCAGCGGGCACCAGTGGGTGATGTGTGTGCGCCCAGGCTGCCCCAGTCCAGCGGGCACCAGTGGGTGATGTGTGTGCGCCCAGGCTGCCCCAGTCCAGCGGGCACCAGTGGGTGATGTCTGTGCGCGCTCAGGCTGCCCCAGTCCAGCGGGCACCAGTGGGTGATGTCTGTGCGCGCTCAGGCTGCCCCAGTCCAGCGGGCAGCCTAGACTGAACTGTACTCAGCTTTTGCACTGCCTCCCCATGCTGGTGAAACTGAAAGGATGCCAGGGAACTCCTGCACTTTGTGCTGTTCACGTCAGAACACCGAACAAAGCCAGTGCGTCCTTTTACCTATTTATTTTGTGCGCTTCTCGTCCCAGTGATTTTCGTATTTGCCGTACACTTTCGCACTGAGGTAAGAAGCCTTGTTGAAGCATCTGTGATACGTGGTCTATCTGACAGTGGGTTTCCAGTGTTGTGGAAACAGGGTCAGGCTGAGGTGAGTGGAGGGGCGCTGAGTCGGCTGTCCTCTCCAAGGCCCGTGTTTGCTGTGGCTTTCGCTCTTTGGCTCTAGATGGCCCTAAGCTGGACTGCTCTGTGCTTCAAAAGGACCATGATTGGTGAAGGTGTTATCTGCAGCAGAGGCTTTTTTTATAATTCAGGAACTATAGTTTAAACCCAGCTTTAATATGGATTTGTTAATGCAGTGGTTTTCTGACGGTTGAGCTCCATCCAGTCCACGTTTCTGACACTTGTCTTGGACCTCAGCCATTTGCTGCGTCATGATGTTGTAAATGTCTGTGTGTTTGGGGGAAGAACCATTACAGACAAATTATCTTAAGTCTCCATTTAGATCACTGAGGTACCACTGGTTGTGGTTTTGTTATTACTGTTGTGGTTTTGGTTCACCAGGAAACCTGTGCTCCCCTATTCTCTAGCTTACTGAAGAGTGATTATAAGTGGAGAAAGCCAAAATAGAGGAGGGAGATATTCAGTAGAACTTCCCCAAGAACCCCTTTCCCTCCAGCTGATCTTTCAGAGGTACACCGAATACTGCGACATGCAGTCTCGTCTCCTCCGTTTAAATCATAAAGGTGTGCTTCGGCAGTGCAGCTCCCGTTTGAACTTGCATTGATTTCTACATTTTGTGATTTGGGGTCGGCGCCATGTCAGTACAGTGAGGCTGAGAGTTCAAGGACCCTGAGAGCTGCACAAGCTGCACCCCCCTGACATAAACGAGGCATCCCACAGTTGCCTGAGGTTTTGCGGTTGCTTCTGTGCTGCTGTTGCCGCTGAGGCGTGTCTTGCACACGTTTGCACTGCTGCCTTTGAAGGGACTTCCCATTTGACTCGTTTTCAGCTAATGATGGTTAAAAACCTCACAAAAATGAGAAGAATTGTTTAGTGGCTTAATTTGTCTTTAAACGCATATCGAAAAAATGCTTTTTTTCCATTAAGAAAGAAAAACATCCCACATGGGTCCGGAACTGGTTGAAGATTGATTTCGGGAAGGGCCGTGCGTTATGGTGTGTGTGTGTGTGTGTGTGTGTGTGTGTGTGTGTGTGTGTGTGTGTGTGTGCGTGCGTGCGTGCGTGTGTGTGCGTGCGTGCGTGCGTGCGCGTGTGTGCGTGCTTAATTAAACTTCAGTCGTTAGTAAATTAACGGTTAACTGTCGAATAACATTGTTTGACCAGCACTATCTGTTAAAATCCAACTGATTATAAATAGGCCTAACGGTAGAGGCATGGAGCGGCAGTTTTATCATTTTTGTCATGCAAGGTGTTTGAGTTGTATTCGTGGCTTGTAAATTGACTGTTGTTCTGTAAGGGACCGTTTTGCTCGAAATAGCTGTGTGGTCCAACGTAAACTTCACCAGCAGTGCATCTGTAGTAAACGGCTATAAGCTCTGATGGTTAAGGCTTTGTCCACAGCAAACAGTGAAGCTGCATGAAACGTTAATAGCTGAGGCGGGCACTGTTGTATGGTTGTCACACTGCCAACGAATGTGAGTTTGGCGATGTGTGAACCGCACATGGCCAGGAAAACAAATCTGACAAACACTTCCGTGTTTTTTGTGGCAGAACATGGCTGATCTCAGGTACATAATATTGAAAGTGAAATGGGTAGTTGAGCGCTATCCCACCACTTCTAGACATGTATCCCCTAAAGTAAAGGCTGGGATTCCTACAATTAACAAAACAGATGAGATGCAATTTGCACATACCTGGACCATCAGTGCCTTTACTGATGTGTTCACTTCCAGTCTAACTACTTCATAAAAGACTGTGCTTTTCAGTTAAAAGTAACATGGATTAAATTTTGCAGGAGCTGAATATAAATGATGTAGTAGGAAATAGTGTTAGTCGTTAGCTTTGAATATTTATTTTGGTGAATCATGCTTGATTGTAGACTTGTCTCAGGTGTTGTTCAAAGGCAGCTGGATTTGCTTGTAAATCTAGGAATTTCTTCTTCAGTTCAAACTAACTGTCTGGGAGTGGCAGGTATATGAACCCTGTGAGTTGTTGACACCTTGATTATTATTTGTGAGTATTTGTTTGTGAAACTGCCTCTATCCTAGACAAGCCGCCCCATGTAGATATCGACTCCCCTAGATACACAGGAGAGGAGCCCCGCTCACACTCATTGTCAGCAGTATCAACTTGGAGACATACAACATGGCCAAACATCTGGCCACCGCACAGGCCCCACTGGTACACGACACTGTCCACCTTTTGGATGAGAGGTGAAACCTCTTCAAGATTTCCAAGCAAGTACACTTTCCATTGAACGCTTGAGATAACTATGACCTGGATGACTTTGTACACATTGTAGGCTTATCAGTTAATGGTTAATCATTATTTGTAAAACTTGCATGTCTGAAGTTAACAGGTAGCTGTTGACTAAGTGCTTCGGTGAACCACTGCAATGGAGGCTTATCTACATCACATGTGTGGGTAGTTCAGTTTTACTTGGGTTTTACTTGGGATTGGGGCCAAATTGCTTTTGTATTTTTTATCTAAGAAATTAGTGCCGCCCTGCACAACACGTTTTTGCTATCTTGTGTGTTTGACTTTGTTCTAACAGTTTTAAACATTCTGTCTACTAAATTGTTAATTTTACAAGCTTTCGTTGAGACATGTTAAGACATTAGGTGCCTTTAGTTAAGACATGCGTTCATTCACACGAGTCTTATGAGTACTCAAAAAACTGGCAAGTCGTAGAATAGGGACACTGACAGCACACAGGTGACAGTTTCTTGTGCTGACTAGTTTATTTCATACAACACTGCTCAAATGCCTGTCCGTTTGGTCTTTATTTGCATTGCAGTATTGGTTTTGAGTTTGCAGTACTGCCTGCGTCAGCACTCTTGGTGGTTCACACACAGAAGAGGCCGCTGCAGGACACGGGACTAGGAAATCAGCCATGTGTGCTAGAAAGAGATAACAGTAACTAAAAATGGCGCCTCTCATTTTGGTCAAATATTCAATTTAGAACGAGTTAATTAACTGTATTGTTAAAATAATTGAATACTATGATCAAGTACTTGTATGTCATGTCTAAAAATTTTCTGCAGTCTCCAATTACATGTTATCAGCATTGCTGTTAGTTCAGCTTGTTCAGCGGTGCGAATGCGTAGGGCTGGGTATTGATTTTCGATACTTTTATGGCTGGTACCAATCAAATTGCGTTGATCCTAATGAATATTGAAAACTGCCTGTCTTTCAGCACCAAATTTCAGTACCCAAGGAGTAAGTTTCATTGGTGTCAGTGAGTTCATAAGCATGTAGTAGGTTTATTGCAACGTGCAGCAAGCATGCTGTAACCTGTCTTTGGTGAACACTGCAGTAACTGAAAATAGTGATGTTCCCCTTTAAACTTCGTTAATCAGAGAGGCAGAAAGCATGCTCACGAGTATGCACTTTCCAGTAAGGTGGTTTTATTTTTTGTTTGACTGGTTGTCCAGTTAGGCTTACCCTATCAGTAAGTCTGATTGTATGAGGAGGGGAGTGCAGAGCTGTTAAAAGGGAGAGGAAGATTTCAGGAGAATCTATGGCTATCTGCTGTAGACTGTAGTATCGAAGTATGTGCCTTACAGTGTCGATAACTGTCGTGCCTTTTAGCCTTAATTGGAGTTGTACCATTTGTAGTTTAATGTATATGTGGGCGTTACATTACAACAACATAGGAGTTAGATCCAAGTTATTAATGTTGCCTGTAGCATAGTTGCAGTATTAAAGGTTCTCCAACATAAACGAGAGCACTCAGTGAGTTCCTCTGGCATCACGGGACTTGTATTTTCAGGTTAGAACTGAAGATAGTGATCAGCATTGTTGTGTTGGATGCACCCTGCATTTACTGTGACAGGTCAGCTGGTTAGCTTTGGCCTTGATATACCTAAGCCACAAACAGGTGGGCAACTACAGCAAAACTGTGGGTTTCTGTTAACTGCCAGCTTGTGCTAATGTGTATTTCAGGGCGCAATTATTGTATATATTTGCATAAAGTAAAAATAAAAAATATAAGGACTAGTTCTCATTTGATAATGGTTATATTTAGAGTTTTTTTTTTTTTTTGTGCTTTGTTTTAAAGAGGGTACATTTAAATTAATTAACCATAGCCTATGTGGTTTAATTTAAATTGGGGGCAGAGACCTGAACATTATGAAACTATGTTGAGTGTGCAAAACTACAAAGGCACTGAAAAAGAAATATTTGTATTATAATGTAATAAAAATTTTTTGTTAAAATTAATTTTATGAAATTGCTATCAAATGGTATCGTTTAGGAACTGGTATCAAAGTCAAGGTATCGGTACAGGTATTGAAACATTTTGAACTTGAACATGTTGCCACTGCCTCTTCCTTGGACACAGCACTGTGTTACATGGGCTGTAAGGAGAACAGTAGCTGTTCACGTTTTCCTCCCTCAGTCACTCGCTCTTTTGCACCAACTTTTCGGTCACCTCGTTTCACTGCCCATGACAGCCCTCTGCTTAGATGACGCTGCATTGACACTGTCTAAGACTTATTTCCATGCAGCAGTTTTTCTTTTGTCATACCAACTGATAACACATATTAAATTTCTGCTTCTGAGACCAGTACCTCAATTTATTCTTCAGATGTTTTTTTTTTTTTTTTTTTTTTTTTTTTTAAAATTTTAAAAAAATATAAAATTTTAAAATATTTAAAATTAAAAAAAATTTTTGAAAAAACATTATTAAACAAACCATTAACAAACTTAAAAAAAATATTAATTTTGTTCTGTTTATACCTTTACCAAATTTTTTTCTTCTTTTTTTTTTTTTTTTTTTTTTTTTTTTTTTGCACAGTTTACCAATTTTAAAGATGTTTCATAGATTAAAATGTCAGAATATTTTGTCTCATTCATTTTGGAACCCTGCATTACAGCATTGCACATGATCTTGGTATTAAAATGAAATTATTTGTGAATGTTGTATTTACATTGTCATAATACATGTTACACAGTGTGTATAAATCTTACTTTTTGAAATGGTCTTACACCAGTTTGCATGCAGGACTCTGTGTTCTGGTTGAAGTCTTTAAACATTTTTGCTGATGTGTGGATTCACTTTTGCAGATCAGCATTTCATCACAGAAGGCGTCAGCTTTGCAGCTGAACTGCTTTGATGTGCCAAGGTGAGACTGTACTATCTTGTAAATAACCAGCCGCTGTCCCCCCCACCAAGAAAAAAGGTTATTTTGCTTTCCCATGTGGGCTTTTACTTCTGTAGCATTTTTAAACTTTAAAAAAATTTGTTGCCGCAAGTTTCCTTTGAGGATGCTGTGTATACATTTTTAAAAAATCATAGAAAAATGGCTAGAATGAGGCACTTTCCATGTTTGGTGCTGAAGCGAACTGTACTTTTTCATCTGCAGAGCTGGTTATGTGGCAAAGTGCACATGAATGATAGTCTGCTTGGTCTTGCTATGCGTTGACAACCTGCGCACAACAGAAGCCCTGAGTAGAGTTCTCTGGGTAACATCTGGCCTAACCCCTTTCAGAGCGTCTGTGGTTGGCCGAAGGGGGAGGTGTCCCTTCAGTACCTTTTTGCCAAGTGAACCCTGCACACCCAGGGCCCTATACCGGTGAAAGTAGAGCGCCATGTCTGAGCCCGTTGTGGGTGATGTGGCTGGCTGCCTCAGTTCCTGCCCGGATTCATCTAGTGTCAACTGATGTAGCGACCATATGGAACTGGTTCCGGCTGGCCAAGTACAGGAATTGTCCCAAACCCTCCCCAAGCATCAGTTTTCCTGAACAGATTCTGTCTAGGTGTAGTTAAATACAAATTCTTGTCTTTAATGTGCAGTTTGTGAAAAGCACCCTCTGGTGGAATACTAGACTTTGTATTTTAGTGATTAGTCATGACATAAAACACTGCAGCATGACAGTATACACCATGGACAGAGCATATCTTGGGACACATCACTGGTTTTTTAAAAATGTACCGTCCTTCCGTGTGGGAGGTGGCACAGTCTGTCAACGGTGCGGCCTCATGATGGAGCGGAGTATCCAAATGACAGGTAGGGAAGTTGGATCTCAGACAGGAACACATGAAAAAGGAACTGGGACAGGAGCGTATGGAAACAGAATTTGACTGTATTCAAATTCATGTCTGGTCCTTATATGTGTTTCCTGTTACTCATGTAAATCATGGAGGCCTACGTGGACAGTGTTGTGCCGGTGGAACTGTTTAATACCTCAGCTCAGGAGGCTTTCATATACGGGTATTGCTGAAATCTAACGTAAACACTGTAATGTAACTTGACATTTTTGTGTGGTGAAGTTGTTTTTTTTTTTTTATTGACATTTGTCTAATAAAAATGTTTAATTTGTAATATTTTTGTTTTTATAACAAAATTCAAACAAAGTGGAATGCAAACAGAGATATTTAATGTTAGTCCTTTCTTCTTTAAAGAAGTTCTCATAATTCTGTAGAAAAATAACCTGTAATTGCACTGGGTCAGCTGAAAGGAACATTGCAAAGCTTGTGTTTTGCAGGTGGTCACATGTCAGCAGGGAGAAAATCCTGTCATTGTGCAGATGTATTGAAAAGATTTTTTTTTTTTATTATTGGAGGGCTATTTCTGTATATTTTTCTATTAACAATTAATTGTTAATTAACTTTTTTTTTTTTTTTTCCCCACTCTGACTTTTTTCTGCGTTATCTCCTACCCCTAACAATTATAAGCTAATTAGACAGTGATGCACTGTCACTCACCGGGATAAGTGGATGCTGGTTACCGACAATGATGATGCAGGGTGGCGTATGCTGTCGTGCCTTCCTTGAGCAGATGTCTCACGGCTGTTCTGTGTTCTTCATCGTCAGTGTTCTGGCTGCCTGAAGATGACGGAAGAGGTGATTGTCGTCGCCAAATTTGACTACGTGGCCCAGCAGGAGCAGGAGCTGGATATTAAGAAGAACGAGAGGCTCTGGCTCCTGGACGACTCCAAGTCCTGGTGGAGGGTGCGCAATGGCACCAACAGGACGGGCTTCGTGCCCTCCAACTATGTTGAGAGGAAGAACAGCGCCAGGAAGGGCTCCATTGTGAAAAACCTGAAGGACACGCTGGGTAAGGATGGTTAGGCACACCTGAGAACCTGCATCCTGACTGCTTCAGTGCAGCAGCAACGTCAGTTATTGGTTGGTTAGACATGTCAGATACTACTGGATCAGTTCTGTACAGTTCTGGTTCTGATCCATAGAAGTCGTACTTTAACGGCTTATTAGCTTTTCCTTTTCTCCACAGCGTTTACAGTTATGACAGTGTACTTTAATTCAGTTTATTTAAAAAGAGTATCACAACCATGGCGGCTATTCATTTGTTTTTACTAAATGCTAATGGTTAACAATATAGAATTATTTTTTTTGTCTGTTCACAAAAACTGGTACTTTAGTGATCCAGTCAGATGCGCTGACTGGTGGCCTTACATCAGCAGCACACAGCAGCAGGACAGTTTGTCTGGTGTAGCTCTGTTGGTGAGATGCTGTGGAGAAACGTCATTAATAAGAACCCTGTTACATAGGAAGCAGGTCTAGTGGTTTATCCTGGAGCTCTGATTGGACAGCAGGGGGCAGGTTGTAGGGTGAGAGGTCTGGCCTGGAGCTTTGTTTGGACAGCAGGGGGCAGGTTGTAAGGTGAGAGGTCTGGCCTGGAGCTCTGATTGGACAGCAGGAGGCAGCTTGTAGGGTGAGAGGTGTGGCCTGGAGCTGTGTTTGGACAGTAGGGGGCAGGTTTTAGGGTGGGGGGCCTGGTCTGGAGCTGTGTTTGGACAGTAGGGGGCAGGTTTTAGGGTGAGGGGTGTGGCCTGGAGCTGTGTTTGTCATAGGTCACCTGCTTGTTTCCTGTGCTCCTGGTGTATTACTTTGCAGCCCTTTTATGGTAAGGAGGAAGTAGCTAATCTGTATTTTCATTTCAATTGGAGAAATGTGGTGTCAGAATACAGTCTTCAACAAATAATCTCTTTTGGTGTGAATTTTACTTGCTGATGGGAGAACATACAGTTGGTATCGGCGTGTGTGTGTCTGGAATTTTCTCACCTCATTGTGGTGGTGGAGGTGTTGTTTGCCTGACGAGACAACAATATGTGTGAATTGAGGATTGAGGAGACCGTGGGGGTTAAATTTGAGTGGACCCAATCGTGATGGCGAATCTGTGTCACAGGCAGGGAGGTGATGTGTACGGAGTGTGTTTTTTGCTCATCCATCAGCTCTCCTTAGGTTATACCTGATTGCAGGTGACCATCTGCATTACTGTACACAAGCAACACAGCTCACACACACACACACACACACACACACGCACGCACGCACACAGCCTTCAAAATGAGAGCTCACTGCTGTTTTCCTGTTTTTCTAAATTGTCATTAGATAATAGTAATTTCTGTATGATGAGATTTACCAATTAAACAATTTTTTAATTAATCACTTATTAGTTCCCCATTGCATGTAACCCACCCCCTGGGGGGGCAGGGGGCAGCCTGGGACATTGTGCTCTATGTCCCAGGGACACCTAATGATGCAGGGTGGCATACCTACTGACTGGGCTGGGGTTCGAACCGGGAGACTTCAACAATCCAACCTGACGTCCTACCAATAAATAAGGCTGCTTTGAAAGATGTCCGAGTACAGACACTTTAGTTACAATCGAGTGTAGTGAAGGATACTATTTTTTTTTCAATAATACATTTACATAGTGTACAGGATATTTCTTTGTCTGAGTGTCATTTATTGAAAGGGGTACCATAAGCTGAAACAGTTTTAAAAAAAAGACATGGTAGAGTGTTGCTCAGGATTTTGTCTGTAGGAGTGTGAAAATAAATAATGTTGTAGACTTAGACACGGTCTGTTTGCAATGGCTTCCTCCACTTGGATCTGAAAGAGCAGCAGCTGGTGTTCCAAAGGAGAGCCCTCAGCCTCCCATTGGCTGCCTGCAGTCACCTGACCAGGGTGGTGGTTGCTCTACTTGTAGCTCACAATGTACATAGAAGTTTACATGAGTTCACAGTGCTGCTTTGGTGAGGAGTGTGTTGGCATTAGGAAGCTCCAGGATGGATATGACAAACCTCTTCAAGCATTTCTTTCGTGAGTTTTAAAATGCTCTGGACTTTGTGTGTGTCAGTCTGTGTGTGTGTCAGTCTTCAGATGATTTGCGTTTCGTGGTTAGTTTTTCACTTCCCCTTGCTTGATGAGCTGATCTGTTACCAGACTATTGTGATCCTTTGTGTGAGGACATGCCAGAACTTGCAGTTTATTTCACAAGATTTAACTGTGATATAAGGATTGGTTTTATTTCTTAGAACATCTCCCTGTGAACTTTATAAATGATGATTTAATGTGTATATCTGATGAATATAATAGTGGCTGGTCATTTATGCTGATTTAATTATTTGATCTTTTTATGTAGTATCACTTCATTTATTCAAGTCTATAGGAAGGAAATATTTCTGTTTTACCACATAGTACAATGTTTGTTTTAATAATGTGACAATGCAGATTGTATTTGAAATGTAAAAACCTCTCTGTGGTGTCGGAAGTGATGTACTGTACATTGAAGTTTAAACTGTCACAAGGACAAAATATTCTGTAGTCTTCTGTTTTTTTTTTTTTTTTTATGCCTGTAATGGCAGAACCAATATTTTCTTGTTTTTAAGGGATGTGTAAGGTCCTGTAGGATCTGTTGACAGGATTTGTTGACAGTAAATTTTAGGATCAGTACAGGTTTCAACTTCCAACTGTGAGACAAAACATTGTTCTGGGCAAATGCATTTGGGTTTTGTTAAGATGCTCAAGGTTTATTACTCAAGGCAGATTTTTTTCCGTTTGTCATCTCCCTTGAGAGGTCGGTTGAATCTGGTGGATGAAATTTTGGGACCTCAACCGTTTGGTATTTAGCACTGACAGCTTTGTTTTCAACATTTTCCACCTCCTATGTAATAAAAATGTTTTCTGTGTCCGGGCCATGCTGTAAAATTTTGGCACCAAATACCAGGGAGCGACGAGTAAGGACACTGCATTAAGTGTTCTCCTGTGACAATTCTGATTGTTTTACGGTGTTTTTTTTTTTTTTTGTTCACTTGGGTCTCTTCGAACACTACGCAGGAAAATCCATGTAACAAAATATTGCACAAGAGGAAATGGTGACGGCAGTTCAGTTGGTCCCTTTCTCTATTTTCCTCTAGAATTATGCTGAAGTTCAGCTTAATTCAGTTCAGCCTTTAGTTGTACTTAACTCTAAATGTAGTTTATATACTAATATTCTTACAAATAGCTGTCAGACGTTAGTCGTGTAAACAGCATTTGTAGCGTTAATGATTATAATTATTTTAATCTCTGCGTGCTTGAATAATTAGTTTAGTGTGATGTAATGATGTAATGTTTTGGATGAGTGGCTGTTGTAGGTACAACAGGTAAGCAGCGGTTATGACAGTGTGTGTAGAGCAGGCAGGTTTGGTGCTGTGCTGTGTAGAGAGAAGCACCTTCAGCAAGCAGGAGCTCATCAGTGAAACTCCCCTTGTGTGCATTAATCAGTAAACGGTGAGATGCTTCTGCCTGTTGGTCACGCTGCTTTCTTGGTGTCTGTAACTTCAGGAAAAGTTCTTCCACAGCACTAGCTGGGATCATGTAGCCACAGAGGCTGGGGTCAGTGGATTCTGTTGTAATTAAAACTGTTGATGTATCTAAAGAGCTCAGCTCTTCTGACTAGTACTGCTGCCTGTCCCAAACTATCTTTGTTACAACATTTTACTCTGACTGATCTCCAGCCCACAAAGTATTGTCATTTCAGTGACAAAATTGTTGAATTTAGTGTTCTTGCGATTCCATGGCAACATTATGACTTTATCAGTCCCTTGACAAGCCACAAGAAATAGGGAATTTTGAAATTATAGAAAATGTCGCCATGATATTCACTTTTTCTATGAAGCCGCATGTTCTGAATGGTTTTAATTGTAGTTGGCGTAGCCACGTATCCACATCGCTGTTGTTACCAAATGGTTCGTGGCCCGGAACGTTTTTGTTGGCAAATTGAGAGAGTGTCGCGTTGCTAGATGGCCATGAAGAAAAGAAGTTGAGATCTTTGGTTACACAGCACCATGGGGGTACGCTGACACCATGGGGGTATGCTGACACAATTTCACAAAGAAAAGAATCCGCTTTTCCCATTGAAGTCAAAATTACATTTGTTCATTACACATGTTGTCAGTCCTGTTATAAATAAGTATGTTTTAATCTTGTGCATGACCTGACATGCCAGCCTGGGGTTCTAAAGCGGTTAACATGCTGCCCGATGTTAAATGCTAATTTAGTCAGAGCATCCATTGACTGTTCTCTGTTCTCTCCCATGGGGATATATTGGGTGTCAAAGCCCCACAAAACAGATCACAGTGTACGTGAAAGGTAGAGTGTCTGTGAGATATCCAGCTTTTTGGGGACAGAGACACTTTGGAACAGTGCGATAATCTGTTTAAAATTACCTGCCTTTGTGTTTGGCTAGGACTGAAAAGACATTCTTGTTGGGAACAAAAGCTATCTACGTGACATTGGAGGATGGGGTGTTATTCAATAACCTTATGGATGTTGGAGTAAAGCTGGCCCTGTCTTATGTTATAGCAGCTTTATTATGGGGATTTTCTTGGTTGTCCCTTTGTGTAAAAAAAAAAAAAAAAAAGTTACCATGGCAACCAACAGTTTAAGCACCTTGTCTAAATACCTATATATATACCTTAGTTCTTTTGCCTGTTTGAAGACCAAATTGAAATAATGAGTAGTGGCAACACTTGATTGAGAACAATGTTGGTTACATACCACAAACTTCAAAATGTCCTGGCTGTTTTCATTTTAAACTGTTATCATCACATCCTTTGGCATTCGGCCCTCTCTGTATTTTTAGACGTTTGAAATTGTTTCTAAAACGTTTGTGGGAGTGGGGTGTTCTGCCCTCAGCGGAAGTGCCTATTCTTTAGCCCCCCCTGACTCACGCACTCCCGCACTGCTGCACAGGAAATGCTTAGTAATTAACGGAAGCTGATTGGTGCTGCTTCTCGTCATGACAAAGGCGCGCACGATAACGGCCGTCGTTCTGGTTAAGAGTTGTGAGTTCATGCACCAAGTGTGCTTAACCTTTCGGGCTTTTTTGTTTTTCCCCTTTGTCTGTTTTGTTGTAGTGTGTGCTGGGAAAATGTTGCCCTTCATAATTCCGTGGGGGGGGGGGTGGAGGAATATGGAAGCTCTTGGCGCTGTTGGTATTTGAAGAACGGTAATGGAATGTGCTTTTAAAGATGAGTTGGAATAATTAATGTAATAATAGAATGTTGACTTGACATCCCTTTTAGGGTTGTCATTAGACCTTGATACATACAGTTTGAAGGCTGTTCTGTGGAGTTCAGCTTTCTGTTGACTATTAAAAGTGTGCTACCAGATTCTTGGCATGATAGATGAAAAGTTAATGCCTGCAATCTGTTGCCTAGGCATGTGGGTGGGATGGTATGATACCATTTTTATGGATTGGAATTAATAATGGCTATTATATGAATCATGTCTCCTTCACCTTGGAGCTACACACGTCATGATCTTTTTTGCTTCTCCTTCTGGTTGAGATGAGTTAGTCACACTGAAGTTTCCCCTGGGGCTGAATTTCCAACCCTGGACTCCATGGTTACTTTCTCGTCTGTTGTGCTTGTGTGACCTGCAGCATGTCTTGTTCCACAAAGCCACCGGGTCACAGAGAATAACATGAGCAAAGGCTGTTTATGTGGGCTAATATGGAGGCCTGCTGGTGCTGGGTTGAACTTATCTTCTGAACTAGATCAGCGATGAGAATGTCCCTGTGGGTGTCCCTGCTTGACAGATATTAGTTTTGTCAGTTTATCCGTTCTTAGGGTTTTAATGTAATTCCAACAATGGGATGGCTGTGAGGATGTTTGATGATCTGCAGAATCGTTCTGATATCCAGATCGTCCTCCATCTTCAGAAAGACGATGGATGCAGAACATCACCCTCTTTTACTTGTTTCACATAATGAATTTCATATGCACATATTTGTGTATTAATGTTGTGGTCACTGTTGCGGTCGATCTTCAACATTTCCCAAAAATTTGTTTTATAAAAATAACTGTTTCAAGTAGTCGTAATATTGTTAAGTATTGTTAAGTATAGTAAGGCGACATCACTCTTGATGTTTTGCTACCAGAAATGCTAAGTGGGCACTAGACTGAGGTAGAGAAGCAGACGGGAGGCGGGCCTCACACGCTGGGTACATTTGTGTGTAGTTTTCCTGTGTCAGTTGTCCGCACTGCACACCCATAGCCCGCCCTTACCCTTTTTTCCAGCCATGACGTCAGACTTTAACAGCAATCACTGTTGTTGGCAAAATTTAGTCAATCTGATCTGCTTTTGAATGATGTTCTTTAGGAAAAAATTATTACCTTTTGTGCACCATGCTGTAAATGTCATTTTTAGCTGCATAGAGTTGCGGGGGGGATTTTAATATCGTTTTTGTGACCTTTTGGTATTTGTTGCTGTTTCGACCAGTGCGTACTTAATGTCCAGATGTATTGAAAGTGTGCACTCCTACATTTGTAGACATTTTGATAAAAAGATTTAAAAAAAAAAAAAAATTGATTTAAAAAAAAAAATTGCTCACATTTCAAATAGACGGAGTAGTGTTTTTGCCTAACTACATTTGATATTATTTGATGATCATCACTTGATTTTAAAAAGTTCTTATTTAGTAGAAATTGACTGAGCTTTTGAGGTTTATTTTAATGAGTGGTGTGGCTTTGCTGCAGGCAGGTAGACCATGTGACTTTACAGCTATGGTCTGGGGGTTACTACTTTCAAACAATATACAGCGATGCTTATTTTCCTCCTTTCTGCTTGGATGCTTCAGTGAACTTCACCTTTTGACACACACATTTTGAATACTTGCTTAGCGGACTACACAGCACAAATGTATTCTGCGTAGTTCTTGAACTGAAAATACTGTGAAGAGCATGTGATGCTTACTGCATCATTCAAAGCCACATCTGAGGGCAGGCAGGTATGCCAAGCCTGGCAGGACATGTCTGATGAAGCCACACTGTCATTTTTCTCTTATCCGGCCCAGAACCTGATCATGTACAGAGACCCCTCAGCTTACGAACGAGTTATGTTACGAGAGGCCGTTCGTAACGTGAATTGTTTGTAAGTTCTTAATTTGTATGAACACCTTACGTGTGGTCCTACCAAACATTCCTACAGCGTTAGTTATATAATAAAGTTGTATTAAAGCATAAAAAGTTTCTTATCCTAAAAACACAAAAAGAACAAAAAAAAATCATAAATAATGTTAATGAATTGTAGTAGTAGTAATAATAATAATA
>JABJVR010049183.1:0-22558 GCA_025773905.1 Chitala chitala | reverse complement strand
GCCACCGTCAACACAACGATATGCAAAAAATTTTGGCACCCACACCCCCTACCAACAACAGAAATTAACCCCCCTGTGTAAAAAAAAAAAAAAAAAAAAAAAAAAAAACATTTTGAGACATGGATATAGTGTTGCTGGGGAATCAAGTACATTTACTTTAAAAATCACTTGATTTACTCAGTTTAAAAGGTGCACACCAATGAACAGCAACCCTCCAGAGATTTGACAGAACTTGTATAAAAGGATATTTCAGCTGCCATGTCTGACTGTACTTTCACAGTGATGGTTAATGCATATCACATGTATAAAAAAAATATATATACTTTGTGGTGGGGTGAGAGAAGGTAGTCTTAATACTGTTCAGGGTCTGAGTCACGCAAGTGTTGATCACCAACAATAATGGAGGCCTGCCTTGTCTCTTAGGAGCTTGTGGGGATAAGTTAATGAACACTGAACCAGACCAAAACCATACAGGAGGTCAAGTAAGCTCTTGCCACAAACTTGATGTCTACAGCAGGAATCTGCTCCTAGGTTGGCTGAAGTTTAAAAAAAAAAAAAAAAAAAAAAAAAAACCACCTCTTGATGTCCAGCAAACATTACCTGAATTGTAACAGTGGATTTTTGAAATTCCTTGAAAAAAACTAAATGGCTATGAGCGGAGCAGATTCTGGTTTCCTTCCCTAAAAACATAGTTTAAAACATATCCAGCCTGCTGAGTTTTGAACATCTCCGCTTTAGTCCCATTCACTTTCTTCCATTCAAATTTCCATTTTTGGGGACCTCTGTGCTAGCACCTGTAGGACAGGCGGCAGCGATGGCCCCACACCGACCCGTCCTTGCAATCAGCTGGTGTGGGCCGCCCAATGCTGGAGAAGCAGCGTGTGTTGATGAGGATCCGCGACAGCCCCTTACTTAGAACGGCCAGGAAGCCATCCTGCACCAGGCCAAACACCTCCAGGGTCCTCAGCGCTGGAAACTTCTCCAACTCCCTAAGTGAGGAAGAGAGGGGAGAGAAAGGAAAAGCTTTTTCCCCCCCCATCTGTACACACGAGAGCATGTGTGACTACATATGTGAAGCAGTCACTCACACCAAGGCTGCCAGGTTGATGTGATAGCAGCGACTGAGGGCGAGGTGACGCAACGAAGTCAGGCGCTGGAGGACAGGGAAGATGTCAGTGGTCATCAGCACGCTGTCACTGTAAGAGAGGCCATACACGTCAGCACTGTGCTCCTTTGTCCCAACCCAGTTCAAACCCAAATCAAGTTAGCCTGACCAACCCCCCACCAAAAAAATTAAATTACCTGAGATCCAGGTGTGTGATACTGGAACACCTCTCCATAAGGGCTCCCGCATCTTAGAGAAATGGGGAGAGAAGATGTGAACATGAAGCAGACGGATGCGAACATGAAGCAGAAGGTCCTGCCGTAACAGCCCCTCACCTTCCATGGTTAGATTCTGCCTGTATCCACTGATGTTGAGTTGCGTCACCCCAGAGCAGAGGTTATCAACGATGGCTTTCACGTGATCGTTTCTGAAGTCACACCACGAGATGTTCAGCTCCTCAAGCCTACAACCACAGCAGATGTGGAACGCATACAGGTTGCAAATTAAGTTCTGTGAAGAGAAGCCTCCTGGTTCGCGTCTACTTGATGAGCATAGAATAGAAACGCACGGACTTACCTGCTACATGCTTTTAGCATGTCTCCTAGTGACTCTGGGCTAAAACTGGAACAGCCGCACAGGTTGAGTTGTTTTAGGCCAGAGTTCTGCGCCAAAGACCTGTCGGAGGAAGAAACGGTGGATGTTAAGCAACAAACCACTGTCACAATGAACAATCGTGACCAAAAGCACTTTGGGCATTTGAAGGTCGCTCACATCAAGATGCTGTCAGACAGCTGCAGGCCCTCCAGACTGAGACTCTGTAACTGTTCGCAGCGGGACAAGATGTCGCCCAGCACCGCAGGGCTAACCATGCAGTTTGATAGGTCTGCACGCTGGAGCCACAGTCTCCTGTCGAGAGATTGGCCCACTGTGAGAACGCCTCAGCCCGAAGGTTGGTGTGCAGTAAAGCGGTCCCTGCACCCAAATGCGAGAACTCACTGTGACTGAGTGAAACGGGGCGTCCCAACCCAGGAGCGAGGACATCGTAGAGTCACGACGCCTGCAGGGAGCAGCTGGCTCAGTGCAGCATCCAAGCGGGCCACACCCATCAGGTCAACGCTACTCCACAGGTACTCGTCAAACCTAGGAGTAGAGAGATTTCCACCTGAAGCTTCTTGGCAGGTGGATTGGATTCGTCGGCACCCCCCCCAAAGAGTTTGGCATAAGCACGATGAACAGCAACGATTGTGACTAAGTTTCATCAGAAAGTCAAGTCATTTTATTGAAAACAAACCTTCTGACAGACCTATAACAAGTCTCCTAGCTTCTATTGCTAAACAGTGTGTAGTCATTAGTTTTCCCTCGTTTTGAGCTGTTATTACAAAACCATAAAAGTTGAACTAAGAACATACATCATATTCATCAATTAAAACCTAAAGGTTGAAATGTGCACTAGCTGAAAGAGGTCTACCACAATCTCATGAAGGAAATTGAGGATGGTTACACATGTACTCAAGCTAGTTTTGTTTTTCTTTTCCTTCCCACATGTGCACACTAAGCCTCACCACAGACAGAATCTCAGCGATTGTGTATTCCTGCATGTTTGCCCATTATACCCATATACAGACATCAAGCTTTCCCATCCTGTTCCAGTTTCTCATTCCATCAACCACTGGTGGTGAATAGGTAGAATGTGTGTATAATGCAGCCAGAGAATCATACGGAAAAAAGCAGCATACGTGGGACACACAGATTTTAAATTAAATTAGTCATTTAGCAGATGCTTTTATCCAAAGCGACTTACAACATTTCGTATCTGTTACAAATGAGCTAGCATAGGGTGTCTTGCTCAAGGACACACCAGGTGGCTGGGCTGGGATTTGAACTGGGAGACTTCTGCATCCCAGCCTGATGTTCTACCCATTCAGCCACCTGACTTTATCTTTTTACTTGTCAGCCATCAGCTGCCCCCAGACTTACGCCAAGCGGCGCCATCTTCTGCAGACACGCGACACACCCAGCAGATCTCGCAGGCAGAGGCAGGAGAAGATTCCCAACAGCAGCTCGTCAGGGAGACTGTCCCATGACAAGCCTGGGGAGACAGGATTGGGGGGGGGCATCAACAAGAGTGATCCTCCTACCACTGTTACCAGCATGGTCTAATCAAACACTGGAAGCAGTCTGCAGGCAGAAAATGCATTAACTTGGTGAAATGATTTACTTGATGAGTGTGTTTAATCAGTTCTACACTGCACAAAAAAAATACCCATTTCAAGCAAAGAATGTCAAAAACTGGGTGACGCTGAAAATATTCACACAAGCACACACCTGCAAGCTCCTTCTTCCGGCGCGGCCTCCTGGCCAGCACAAATTGGGTGTCTGTGTTCTCTTTGCCCTTGGCAATGATCCGTGGTTGTTTGTGAGGGGGTGACCAGCACTGGATGAGATCCTGCGGGGTATTCTCTGTGTCCAGCTCTTTTGTCCTCTTGGCCTGGTACAGCATGGAGCCTTCCAGCTGCTCACTGACACAAGGAAGTTGCTGCAAGGGTCTACAAAGCAAACATGGCAGTACAGACAAGTCTAACAGCTTTTATACAAGACGGCACAACATAAATCATACTTTGTCAAAGAGGTTTAGTTACAAATTACAACACATGCAAGACCGAATACCCTGGTCCACAGGTACACGTTTTACATCAGTGTTAATATGGGGGGGGGGGGTAACCCAAGAGCTGCAATGCTTCTAACATTCCTCTATGCATTTAATAATTCTGCTCTTTTAAAAACTGTCGAGGCCGAAAGAATTTAACGTTCGTAAAAAAAAAAAAAAAAAAAAAAGTTTAAATGTCAGCCATCTCGTGGCAGTATGGGTAGGTAAAGGAATCGCGCTCTGCCGCCATATCTACAAATACAACATATTGTCGCGCCAAGCTTTTCATTATACAAAGAGAACATAATCTAAGTCGATAAAGAGAAGAATGCAGAAAAGGTGCACTGCTAGAACGATTTTAAAGAATGTAAACTTCCACTAATCGTGGAGGGAGAGATAAACTAGCGCGCGCATTAATTGAACGAGCACTGTACCAATATTCCCGTTTAACATAATCGATCACAACAAAGTCAATGTTTGTGATGCATGCATTTATTAAAGCAATTTGATAGTCTGCATTAAACACGTTTTTGCATAACCAGCAGCATACTAGACCACTGGAATAAGCAGAAATGGAGAGGCAACTCCAACTGCCTTTTCATATGTATAGCCACTCATGCCATTAATCTGTGTGAACATAAATGCAACTTAGCATGCTGACTAGTATCTTGGGACCTCAACACTGAAATACCATATTTTGCTGTTAAATCAAAACAATAGGATAAATAACAAAATGACGTGTACATATTAACTAAAAAAGCAAGGTAGTAACTTGGCAGTGTTCCTTACCTTTCATGTGGCATTTCAGCTGTTTCTGGAGAACACAAGTTTACACAATTAGACGTTTTACAAAACATTAACAACGCTGTTAGATTTCTGTCCAAGTGGGCTCGTTTAAACCTCCCGCTAGATCGCCCGCCTTCGTTTACAAAGTGGAAAAGTGGCGGAAGAAGTTCAGAGACTTCATGCTGCGCGTGCGCACATCGATCCAGTCCTACACATGTGGAACACGTATGTTAAATACTTCCGTATTGATGATAGACATCGTATATTAGCTGTTGGATTTATTTGTATCACATATGTTTGAAAGTACTACACAATGAACTATAATTAACTGAACCCGCAAACAATAGTAAATTTCATTCAAACGTTTCTACTTTATAACAAGGGCATAACGGAATAGTAGAGCGTATTTGCGTCATTGACTTGTCCAGCAAATTGATTTCTGCTGCTGTGTGACGTGACCGGAACTGTGTATTGGCATGTTATTCCGTATGCATGGCTGGAAAAAAAGTATTTACATGTTTTCATGCAAATGCACCGCATTATGATTACATTGTTTCTGTTGTAAAAGACATGTTCCTGGCGTGTTTCATACATTATCTTCAAACTGAACGGAGGCTTAATTTTGCCTACATTTCCCCAAAGGTACACACACTACATCCTCTCAGTCACAGGAAGTGAAGAGGATGTGACGCTGACTGCGATGGCACAACAGTTTTTACAAGGTTCATCTGTAATGTAAACGTTTGTGATTCTGGGAGCTTAGAAAGAGGTACTCTGCTTGGCGTTTCCTATAACATAAAGGAGGTAAGAAACGTCTGATCGAAACTGGCAACAGGTAGTCCAGTTAAACGCGTTTCGGACACACGTACAAATCACCCGATCTCTCACTCTCTGCCATAATATGTGTTTTTAAATTTTAGCAGTGTCAAGTCGTGTAACGTGTGCGATTGGGAACTTTCCTTGTTGTAAAATTAGTGACAGTTTTGTGACGTCCTTCTTTGCTCGAAGTGTGCTCACTAACATGTTTGGGTGCCATCGGACAGTGGTGTTTCGTGTTTCTCTGAGGTCCTGGGTGTGTGTTCTGTTTTATGCACTGTAATCCGTGGTTGTCAGGAAGGTTTTTCTGTATTGATGCTGTACTTGACTGTCTCATATAACGTGTTTTCACTATACCGAGACAGCTGTTTATGTAAGAAAACGCCTTACGTGGTACTTCAAGAAAAGTCAGAAATTTAAAATTAAGACGGTTTTTTTTAACCGATTAAATTATCATAGGCAGGCATTGTAAGGCGGGAGGAATGTGGTATTTTTTTATTCTAAAATGTTTTTAAACTTTGCCATTATGTAAGTAATAATATCATATCGCTTTGTAATGCCTGGAAAGAAACGTATTAATATCAGAACACTTGCATGTGTTTTAAAAAACACGTTTTTCCGTTGGGTATGCACTTAGATAAGCACGATGTAGTTACAGTAGTAACTGTATAATCCATACAATATATATTTTTAATTAGACCTGAAGTGTTTTCATTTAATTGCTACAGCTACCTATAGTAGCAATACAGCTACTGGGACCTTATTTGAGGAAATGACTCACTATGACGTGTTTTGAGCCTAATTATGAAAATGTATTTTAGGTTTTTAGTTATGCATGCATACCTTACTAGTAGTCCCTCCCCCCCCCAAAAAATAAAAAATAAAAATTGTACACACACACACACACACACGTTCTGGAAGTGTAGGTTAATTGTCTTTTCTGTTGGAGTACAGTATTGCAAATTTAAGTAGCCTGGATTAGGATTTCCTTATTCTGACAATTAACATTAAGTGTTGTGTCCAACATTATGTTTATTGCCCTTCCTGGAGCCCACGTTGTATTTATAATTGCATAGCAGCTTTTGCATTTTAGAGCAAAGCTAACTATATGAAATGAAGTTGTGTTTATAGACAAGTGTAAACATTTAAAGAATAGAAAATTATTAGTTTTAGTTTCAAGCAGGTTACTTGTGGTGTACAAATGCGGTGTTGAACAATGCTGCTCTTTTGCCATACACTGATATTGGACTGGCGCTTTGTTTAAAAAGGGCGCATTTGTGTATTGGTGTTTTAATGCATCCCATACAGCAAAATTGGCACTGTTAATTTAACATTGAGAGTGTTTATATAGTTCCAACTGCACTGGTAAAAACTAAATAACACTGCAATTTTTGCTGTACAGATTTTAAAGACCATTTAGTGATTGGTAATGGAGCAGTATACCTTATGACAGTGTCTTTCAAAGTAGTCTGCGTTGGACTATTCTTAAATCCTGCTCCCCTACACAAAACTGGACGCATTGGCTCCCCTCCCACCTGCAGAAATAGTACTTATATTTACACTTTCTGTATGTTCTATTTGTTTTGTCAAAAAAGAAGAACCACCACTCTGCAAAAATTTACAAAAGTAAATTAAGTAAATATAGTGTAGAACTTTCCATTAAACAGCAGTAACAACCTATATCAGTTCTGCAGGGTGCACAAGATGAAACTCAAAGTAGGCTAGGGGACAGTTTCCTTAAGAATGGGTCGTGACCCGTTTTGGGTTGCGGACTTGCTTGTGATGGGTCACCAAAATAAATAAATTTGAAATGTTTAGTCTCTTGGGTCCCGAAATGGGTTCTAAGATTTTCGTTTGGGTTTTAGGATTGAAAAGTTGAAGAAACCCTGGACTAGGGTATAGAAATTGACCTGACAACCTGGTGAAATCTGATGAAATGCATATCTTGTGGAGTGCTAAACAAATGAACTCGGAAACCATATTTGTTGATGAAGTTTGTTTTTGTGATGAGGGGCCTCATGTTCTTCAGAGATAAGTGGTCACCAGCCCTTGCTGTCCTTGCCCAGTGGAGGAGAACAAAGGCCCTTTTGATGGGAGCACGCATTAGCAGTGTTGCTTGTGTGCAGGGCCTGTGTCGTGACAGACTCAGTAACAGCCTTGTTAGTGCCAAGTTGTGAGGGCACACTCTTAGAGCCCAGATAAGTGGGTCTTTAGTTGTACCTGTGTACAGCTCTTTAAGAAAAAAGGCTTTCCTGGAAAACTGCTTAAATGGGTGATCATACGTTTTTCTTGCTTATAGGGACCGTTTAACCTTGTTGTTTCCCCCCTTACAGAGTCAAAGTCTTCAATCCCCTTAGTAGGGCAATTAATTTCTGTACAAATTAATTGAAATTGTGTAAATGTAGTCTTCAGTCGCCTTTGTAGGGTCATTTATTTCTGAACAAATTAATAGAATTCCTGTAAATCAGAATAATGCAATTGCCATCAAATTTAGTATACAAATAACTAAACAAAATTGATACCAATTTTACATCTTCATGTTACACCATTTCGTTTTCATTTCGAAATATGTTGCGTTCAGCTTCCTCTTTAGACTTTTTCCACTCATTACCATTATTTTTCTTTTTATTGACAACTTGAGGAAGATCATATGGTTAAATAGTTTTATACAAGCTGATATTGTTGTAAACATAATGACCAAATTGTTGGGCATAATTAAACGTCACAAAATGACTGATCTGAGTACTGTAGTACATTGAGCTCAACCCATGTTAAAAATAAAATCTTATTTCCAGTAGAGGGGACATACTGTATTATATCGTAATTGATATACTGTGACATAAACAACCCAGCACGTGTTGCCCAGATAACCTACGCAAGTGTCCAGTTCAGCTGTGCGGTGTTGACCGTGTGGCAGCTCCCATGCAGCTGTACAGCTCATCAGGGCATGAAATCAAATCAAATGCAAAGACATTCCTTGCGGCCAGATTGGTGGCGTTAAAGTCCTTCTTAAATCGAAGTGTCGTACACAAACGGGCATATTTCAGGGTGTGACTGCAAAACACCTTTAGCTTCATGAACTCTTGCTGACTGCGTCGTCTGCTGGGAGTCTTGAGGCTGACTGGGTTGCAGTTGCAGGACTCGGTGGGTGTGGCAGGATGAGCGGCGCGGCGCTGGGCATCGAGATCGTCGTGGTTTTCTTCCTGGCACTCTTCCTCCTGCATCGCTATGGCGACTTCCGCAAGCAGCAGCGCATGGTCCTGTTCAGCACTCTGCTAGCCTGGTACCTGTGCTTCCTCATCGTCTTCATCCTCCCGCTGGACGTTAGCACGGTTGGTAGCGCTTGCTCGACCCCACACTCCTGTTTGTCAGGGCTGACTCCTGAACAGTATGATGAAGTTGGTAGCGCCTGTTTCTATGTACAAGTGTCTGCTGTTTCTGATAATGCAGTTGTACTCAACAATTCTTGGTTGTTTTACCTTAGCTGTGTCTTACAATTACCAAACACTGTTCTTGGCTGCTTGCTCACATTGTGTGTGTCTGTGTGTGTCTGTGTGTGTCTGTGTGTGTCTGTGTGTGTTTCTCATCTTTTTCTCTGGGTCTAGACTATTTACCGCCAATGTAAGAATGATAATAAGGAAAGTACAGTCATCCCAGCTGTCACTGCAGCTTCCAACCAGACAACAGCCAACTCCTCAGTGTTGCCTACAAAAAGGTCGGCATGCTTCTTAAACCAGCCTTGAACTGTGGATTTGATCTTGAGTGGCTATTTTATGAGATGTATTCATGTGCATAAGGTGCCCAGCATGAACAGTCAGGCGAGAGCTATAGGGAATTTTAGTTTAGTTGCTTCTTTACTATTGAGATACCCAGCATAAAACATGTCCAAAGTGATGTGAAGTATAGCAGAGACTCTGCGAGCAGTTGGTAATGATGTACAGTAAGCATGTAGAGAAGGTGTCTAGTGGCTTGATGAACAAAGTTAGAGGTGGAAGGTTTGAAGGTGCTCAGGTGTCGATCTTCTGCAGCAGCACCACCAAGGTGTGTTACAAGCCATGGAGCTACATCCCCGATGGAATCATGCCTGTGTTCTGGCGTGTCGTGTACTGGACTTCACAGTGTCTGACCTGGTATGCGCGTGTCCGCCTTCTCTGGCTCCACACCCACGCACGTACACTCTCACACAGTCTTCACAAGCTCGATAATGGCTGATAGAATGTGCAGAGAAGGTCTGACAGTTGGGCATGGGGGGGTCTGGTGGCCGCTATCTGTGTTCTAGGCTCCTGCTGCCTTTCATGCAGTCGTACGCCCGCTCAGGGGGCTTCTCCATCACTGGCAAGATCAAGACTGCACTAATTGAAAACGCCATCTACTATGGCACTTACCTGCTCATCTTTGGCTCTCTGCTCATTTATGTGGCCATGAATCCCAAGTGGCGGCTCTCCTGGTAAGGTTCCCTCTTTCTGCTCTCCTCCCACCTAGTCCTCTCCAGGCCCGTAAGCACCAAACCCTTCCTCTGACCTCACTTCCTGCAAATGTCCCGCCTAGGTACGAGCTGCAGACCATCGGCATCACAGCCGCCAACACATGGGGGCTCTTTCTACTCGTTCTGCTCATGGGTTACGGCCTCGTAGAGATCCCACGCTCGTACTGGAATGCGTCGCGCCGTGGGCACCTGCTCCTCAAGACCTACTTCAAGGCGGCCAAGCTGATGACCGAGAAGGCGGATGCTGAAGAGAATCTGGAGGACATTATGGAGGTGATTGAGAGCTGTTAAAGGTGGGTTAAGATGAAGATGAGGGTGATGACAATGATGTTCACGTGGCCATGCGTGCCTGTCTCACAGGAGGTGAGAAAAGTTTGCGAGTCCGTCAAGTACAACCATCCTCTGAGGAAGTACATCGACACCATTCTGAGGAAGGTGAGACCGTATGAAGGTGTACTAGGTTTGAGTTTACACGTGGTGCAGCGTTGTGTGGCTGACCTCCTTTCGCGGTGTTCCTTCCCAGTGTCCGTTAGAGTATCAGGAGAAGATGGGCAGGAACATGGATGACTACGAGGACTTTGACGACAAGCAGAACAGCTATCCCAGCGAAAAGAGTCTGGTGAAGCTGCACAAGCAGGTGTGTGTCGGCAGAGTCCTGACCTGTTCCACACTCTCCTCCCTTCCAGCGTGACGCCACTGTTGTCGCCGCAGGTGATCTACGCGGTTCAGCGGCACAATCGAACCCGAGTGCAGTGGCAGATCCTGCTGGAGCAGGCTCTTCACCTGGAGGATGTGGCCAAGAACGAGACAAGCTCCACTCGGCAGTTTGTGCACAGTTTTGCCTTGCCGGAGCCTCCCAGTTGGATTAGCAGACACTTGTACACCCCCACCGTAGGTGAGCTGGAGGATGAGGAGCAGGACGGTGACTCTGTGCTGAGCTAAATGAGCTTGTTGATGGCTCTGCATTGAAATTGACCCCTTTTTAATGCTTTTGCACATGTGCTACTAAAGTCTTTAACTTACTAATTGTTGTAGCTAAATTACTGAAATTATTGTGCTTTATTGGAAGATTAAGATTTGACCCTAAAATATTATGGGTCAGTGGGTGAATAGTCCATTCTGAGCAGTCATTTTATAAAAAAAAAAAAAAAAAATTTGTTCTGAATTTAAAAACACATCTACTGGTACATCTGTGAGCTCTCATGTGACCCAGCAAAAGCTAGACTACGCTTGTTGCTTCAGGTTGTGGCCCATGTCATTTTTAATATTGTTTTAGGCAAGCAACCATATGATGTACGTGGTTGTATAAGGGGAAGGGTAATGCGAGGCATACTTGCTGTACGAGGGTGTGTGCGTGCCTGTGACGGGCTTGCTCGCGTGTCTCCTGCAGAATGGTACTGGGAATGCCTGCTGAAGCAGTGGTTCTACCGCGTGCTCGCCGTGCTCCTCTCCCTGTTTTCAGTGGCTGTGGTCTGGTCCGAGTGCACCTTCTTTAGCACGCGGCCCGTCCTCTCTCTCTTTGCCGTCTTCATCCAGCTGGCCGAAAGAGACTACAACTACCTGTACATAGAGGTGAGTCACTGCCCCCCCACCAGGGTAGACCGAGGAAGTGGGAAGGGGGTGGGGGTAGCTGCTGCCGTATCAGTAGCCAGGTGCAGGTTAATGAGTTACACTTCAACATGTGCTCAGCTTACTGAAACCTGAAGCTGCCTTCTGTGATCGCCACTCCTTGGGTCAAGAGGAAAGTGAGAACGTTTAACCTGGCTTGTCCCTTGGCTTCCTCCATGTCCCTGGAGGAGGTAAAGTGAAGTCACCATGCCGTGGTGTATTCAGATGTGCCTATATCCACTGTTCTCTCCCCCTAGATGGCGTGTTTCATCACCATCTTCTTCCTGTGCACATGCGTGTACTCCACCGTGTTCCGCATTCGCGTGTTTAACTACTACTACTTGGCCTCGCATCATCAGACGGACGCCTACAGCCTGCAGTTCAGCGGCATGTACGTCATTAGTGTCTTTGCTGTTTGTATGCCAACCGTTAGAAGTGTGGTGAGAGAACTGATACTTGCTGACATTCAGATATTCATGTGCTCCAGGCAGTGAAACTTGCTTAATATCTGTGTTTATTGTATACATGTTCTGGTTCCTTTTCTGATAGGCTGTTCTGTCGTCTAACTCCACCCCTCTGCCTGAACTTCTTGGGGCTTATCCACATGGATTCAGCTATATCGCACCAACAGAAGGAGCAGACAGCCTATACCTCGGTGGGTCTTGCAGGTCACGTTCAGATTGGTAACTGGAAATAAGCTGCCAAACTGCATTTAAAATCGGGTTTCAGTTTCCTGGTGTGAAAGCACTTTGTAGTCTGTCAGGTGTTTGAGATGAGTCAGTTTATCTTTTTTTGTGACCCTTGGGCAGCACAGGTTGTTATACTGACTTTTTAAATGGCATCTTTCGCCTCTTAGTGGCACTGGGTAGGAGTCTACATGTTATTCTATCATAGGGATACCTCATTAGCTGAACCCCTCTCCCTTTTTTTTTTTCCTTTTCAGATTATGGGATCTATGCGTGTTCTCTATTTTATTGCTGATGGGTTCTACATCTATTACCCCATGCTGATTGTCATCCTTTGCATCGCTACATACTTCAGGTGAGCTTTCAGTCTGTCTTGCTCTCTCGTTCTCCATGATGTCCACACTGTCCCAAAGCATACATTTTCTGCTCCAGCAACTGACACACGACCCCCTCCTTGTCCAGCCTCGGCACCCGCTGTCTCAACTTTCTAGGCTTCCAGCAGTTCATGGGTGAAAGCGATATGACCTCTGACCTGATTGATGAAGGCAAAGAGCTCATCCGCCGAGGTGACTATGAGCCTGTGCCTTCTGAGTGCTTTAAAAGCTTTGGAAATGTTGATGGTGCAGGACAATTTTTTGTGTATATACTTCTTTCTGGCTGCAAGAGTTTAAGTGTATATTTTTATAACCCAGAGAAGAGAAAAAGGCAGAGGGTGGAAGACGGAGAGAACAGGAGGAGAGTAAGTGCTTTGCTCTTCTCTCATGGCTAGAAATTATAATGTTTTATCAATGCTTTAAGTTGCTTTTTGTGCAGCATGCAAGAATTTTCTCTGTTGAAAAGCATAGGCTCCCTAATGTGATCTTATGAACCAGTAGAACTTTGTTAACTTGTTGAAGAGACTCAGTTTCTTTTTTCCCATCTGTGTTGTAGGAGTGGAAGGAGCGCTATAGCAACCAGCGGGATGACTACATTGCCAGGAACAGGAACAGTCAGTCAGAGCTGAAGGAGACCAGCTATGCTGAGATGACCAATGCCAGCACTAGCAGGCGTAAGAAGGCTGCCAGACGTCTCTCTCTAACAGGCTGTCTGTCATAGCTGTGCGAGTGCAGCTGTTTACGCTCTCCTCCCCTGCGACAGAGGTGAAGTACTCGCGACCCAGTAGCCGCCCAGAGCGGGACCGCATGGAGCTGCTGCAGGACGCAGAACCTCTGGACTTCAACGCTGAGATGCTGTTTGATGACCCGCTGGAGTCTGAGTCTGGCAGGTAGGTCAAGCCACTGGTGCGCTCCGTGTCTGCCTGGTGGTTAGGTCTTCCTGTTAGTTTTCTCCTAGTCCGAACCTTGTCCCTTCTTCTAGGCACTCTGGCGGTCGGTACCTCTCCATGTCATCGTCACGGAGCCGGATCTTTGATGACGTGTGAAAATGCGGCTGTGGGCTGGAGGGTGGGCCAGAGGGAGGGCGGTCTGCTCCTCCCCTTCCTCCTTCTCTTCAGTCTTGTAATGAAGGAAAGCTGAGATCAGCGAGAACGTGTATCAGACCTCTGACTTACAGTGAATGTAGCACATTACCTCCTCAAACCGCACGCAGCATGCTTGTATCTGGACGCTGGGTATGACAACTACCCCAATGCCTAACAGTTTGTGCTCAGTAAATGACTCAAAACTATACACTGACGACAGTTGCATGACATAAATCACCTTGATGAGGTCTGCTGCTAAGAATGGATTTCGCTGACTAGACTGTACTACCAAGTGAACTGCATCAGTGAATATAATCATCTCAAATGGTTAAATGTTATTGGAGAGTAGCATTGTCACACATGGACAATCCTAATTTGGACCTAAGTATTAGACAGCAATTTGGAAAGGCATGGTCTCATTTGGGAAGTCAGTCCTTCGACTTTCACCAGTATGGGAACCTGTCCTCTCATTGACTCTGTCAGAAAATTGGCATTTTCTTGTGTGACAATGCTCCTCAGTACACTCATTCCCAGAGCTGAGACCTGTCAGATGAATTGGGAGATTTCCTCACTTCCACCATCATCGTTTTCTTTAGAGAAAGCACTTGGGTCCTTGCAGGTCCTTTAGTTTAAGAATACACACACTTGATAGGCTAAAATTCTTTTTTTAGTGGCCCATGTATAGGTTTGCCTACCATTGAAGGAAGTTTTGTTCTTTTCAAACTTGTATTTATTTCTTGTGTGTGTGTGTAGTCTCGCGACAGCTCACCACGGTCCAAGTAACACAAAGTCGGTGTAGATACTGGGACTGCATCCTGGCTGACTACTTGAACGCTGAGTGTTTGCAGCCTGTCTAGTTAGGACCCAGTGTGCTCTACTCAGTGTAGGTCCTGTCTGTCAGACCATGCATTGCTGCAGTGCTGCTCCTCTGATGAAGGCACATATGGATGCACAACATGGTTTATTTGCTGGTTTCTGATGTACGACATCCATGCAAACAGACTTGGAGTACCATTGGTAGGCAGCACTTGAAAAGACCTACACTTTCTGTTTCTACTACACTGGTGTTGTAATGTCTGTGGTGATTATTTACAATATAAATGTTATTGTATTGACGTAATATTGAAGTTTCTCAAGAGTAAGGCTTCTCATGACTTAAAGTGAATAGTGGAGATAATATAAATTATTATTGGTAATTGCGCCTTATTTAATTGTTATGCACAGTTATAGGTAGTATATGTGCATTCTGGCTTTTTTCTGACTTGTGTCTGGAAAGTGGTTTGTACATATTCAGTCTGCCATTTTGGGGAAAACTGTCTTTTTTTTTTTTTTTTTTGTATTTTTTTTTTGTAAAGTAGGACAGAAGGGTGACCCCCTCCACCTGTTGTTTAAAGTGACCTTCTGGTGTCTTAATACAACTTCTAGGAAGAAAGCACCAATATTATAAATAAGGGATTTCACTGGCAGCATATGCCTTACAGGATTGTTCTTTTTGTATTACAAATTACATTTACTTTAATAAAATGAGTCCAGTTCAGACATCCCATGAGAAGTGCGAAGCTGGCTTCACTGGTTCACTGTCACTATTGATCCAAATAGAATATAGTAAATAACCGAGCCCCTATATAAATATGACACCCAGAACATGAATAGACCCACCATGTACATATTGTAAACTTTCAGAGTGAAGTTTAACTGGTTGGCAAGCTAGAGTTCTTCATGTACAGCGAGCGTCCTGAGTGGGTGGAACAGATATATGAGTGGAGCACGCTACCGTTTTAATGTATCATACAGATTTTAATACATTTGTAAATCGTAGGTTTGGTCATTACATGGAATTTTTCCTGCTGTGTTAAAGCAGAGTGAAGTTGCCAGACCACAGCTGGCCATCTGTGGATCCGTCTGAAGGATGCCCCTACCACGCTGCTTCACGATTCATAGATCGATGGGGGGAGTTTAAAGCACCTGTTGTCTTTTAAAAGGTGCAAAGCAGAAGGCACTGTGATTTGACAGTATAAATTTGTTTATACTGAGCAATGGATACTATCAAAGGAAAGACAATTCTATTGTAGTACCATTGCAGTTGTGGTGAATTTTGTTTTTGGTGCCTATGGTCTCCACTGTTGTATTCCTCAAATTCCACTGGTTCCCCCCGTAATGCCTGTGTGTATGTATGTGTGTGTGAGAGCGAGAGAAACTCTGTTATACCATTTGTATAGTTGGACTCTCACATTGTTCTTTGGTTATAGAAGTTCCTGACAATTATATTTAAAGATACAAATTAAACCCACATTGATTTGTGAAGTATTAATACTGATATAGGCCTCATGTTTGCAGTCCCATGTGGTGTTTGCATTAATGCATTATAATTTTCTTTTAAGCACAGCTGTCGGTGAGGAAAACTGTGGTGACGACCGCTGGCTGCATTGATGTCTTGTGCATTGTCTGATGTTACGTACACGAATACTCAGTTTGTACAGCTCTACTAGAATAACTTTTAACGATCTCTTTTTAACAAGCCACTTCTTTCTACTTCACATCATGCAGAACAGTCTGTGATCTGATTAATTTTGAGCAGAGAGCAGCAGTGTATTCACAAATGATTGTGTGGCACATATACCTGCTGTCATTTATGCTCATTTCATTCTTGTAGATCAGTGGGGAAGAAGTGTCTTTCTGTAAAATTGTTACTGTCGTATTCAACAGAGTTTTTGCCAGCTTGACAATCCTTTGGAGTTTTTTTTTGTGGAATCGTTCATGGTAAAGACCTTCAGATTTAATAAAATTTTGATTGGGAGGAGCTCATTCTGATGTGTAATTAGAATGAATGTACACTGATCATAGTCAATATATACATGATTGTATTGATATATTTGTTCTGGTGCTGGAAATCTGTAATTAACTTATTAGTCTTGATATGTAACAGAAACATGACAAATAAATGTAAACAGTACAATTCTGATGTGCATAGAAAGTGAAATGCTTCATTCTGCAAACTGCAACAACCCATTTAGAATAGCATTTTGGATTTTAATACTCAGAATACAAAGGAAAATCTGCAGTATCGTTGCATGCTCACTTGTACACATGTAGAAGGATGACTGTCTGATACAGGAAGGATCACAGGAAGAGTGGCAACATCTACTGCTGATAGACTGATTATAAGATGCCAAGATAAGCAAGATCAAGAATCAGGCCTGTGCACCAAATTTGGTCCAGGTTAAAGATCAAGAACAGGCAAAATTGCTAGAAAGTAGGATCATGTCTACTCCTCTTGTAGTAATATAGGGTCATTCAGTCCTGTTTGTTGCTGTCAAATGCACTGGTTTTTCACTAAACCCATAAAATAAAGCATTTTAATTGAAACTTAATCTCCAAATCTATTTTGCGTGAACCTGTCATTCATCACAAATGTTGGGAATATCTGGGTTTTTCCCTCTTCACAGTGCAGAAAGACTACATTTAATTAGTCCACTCATTTTTATTATAATGCACCTTTTATAATTGTTTTCATTTCTAAAGTAGAGGTTTACCATTATTAATTTTGTCTGGGTTCATTCAGTAGCACACACAATCTCAGTTTCTCGTGTGTATGTGTACCTTTGTGGTTTTTGTAGTGTGTAATAGATCTGAAAAGATTATTGGCTGCCTACTACCCTCCTTGGAGGATCTCGCCACCTTACAGTACCTAAACCTAAGACTCCACATCTTTGAACTGTTGCCCTCTGGCAGGCACTACAGGACAGCCAAAGCACAAACAACCAGACTGTGACAAGAGTTTTTTTTCTCTCTAAGAGCCATTAGCTCACAAAATAAATGCTAGTGTATTAAATTGTATCAAATTTCAAGTTAAAAAGGTCACTTCGTAGGTATTCGCTGCTGTTAAGATCACACAGTTAATCACTTCTGAAACCTGGAGTTGCCAGTAGCGTTTTTTTCCCCAAGCTTTCTTCTTGTTGCACTTTATATATTTATTTTCCAAGTGCAAATGTTCCTTATATCAAACGATTGTGTAATGTTTAGCCTGTCAAACTCTCAGGTCGGTTTTCTTTAAGTTATTTAAGCAAATGCTTTCCTGGTGTAACCGGTCATAAGGTTACCTAACCAGATTACATATTAACAACTTCCTTGCGTTATTAATTTTAATTAGAAGTCATTACTTCGTTTGGCATTTATAACACAGTGCAAACAATTTCAAGAGATAGCCTACATTTATTTCCGCATTTCTCTGACCGCTGGACAACACGGTTGAATGTTGAACAGTGAAAGCGAGAACTAAAGTAATCGAACACAGTTTCCGCCAATCAGAAAGCAGAGCTGCTCATCGCTGCTCGTTTCTATGGAAACGGGCGGATGCGTTGGGGCTAGGCCATATTTGGGTAAAGGTTGGTCAACCTGTCTTCGGAGCTCCGTGGACTTGTGGTAAGAAACTACTGGCGATAGTTTAATATTATTATCCTCATATATTATCCTCACCAAAAATCTATTATATTGACATGATATATGCTGTTGGTCTTTGTTGATAGTAATTAGCGTACCGAATAACGTTAGTGTGACGACAGTTCATGAAAACAATATTTCTGAATGTCAACAATGAGTTGCGAAGTATAAAACAGTTGGATAACAGTGTAATGTTATGGCTATGTGCGCAATGTAGTCTACTATACAGTATACATACTATACGTAAATATGTAGAACTTACAAGGTAGTCATAGCGTGTTTATTGCCTTTATAAACGTGCTGCTATATGCTTTAATGTATTCGTTTATGCACATAAGACATTTTATAGGCTACATTTTCCCTGGAAAAGATCGCTTGAATGAATGCACAGGAGAGTGGCACATTTACATTATTCTTTCTGTGCAAAAATAAGGACCTTGTTTTGGGTTATTTTAGTTTTTTTCTGGCTGTATCATCTTGGTAAGAAGGTGTTATTCCTGTTCTATGTGGATTTCCTCCCACAGTCCAAAGACATGTACTGCAGGCTGATTGATCTGTAGCATGTGATTGGTTATGTGACTGATTGTGATTGTGCCCTACAATGGGTTAGCATCCTGTCCAGGGTGTCCCTTGCCTTATATTCTAAATTCCCTGGAATGGGCTCCAGACCTTGTGCAACCCTACATAGAATAAGCGGTTCAGAGAATGAATGCATGAATGAATGGAGTACCAAGTAAAGTCTATTTAAGTGAAACTGTAATAGTACCAAAGAACAGATAACTTCATACATTCTTACAATAATAATACATTCTTAAATAATAATAAAGTTTATGAAATAAAACTCTGTTCAGCATATCATGCTCCCTTTTAAATTCTCTTTAGTAGTAGAAAAGGTTTGATTTTCAAAGATTAATGGGTTTCCATAAACAGAAACTATACGAGATGGAGTCATAATCCCATAAATCCCTCTGTAGGCTGTTTTGAGAAAACCATGCCTGGCACATCACGGCATGACCGGGAGATGTCAATGAATGCCAAACGGCAGCTGACTGAAACTACGGATCCTATAGAACGACTGCGTCTACAGTGTCTAGCACGAGGGTCCGCGGGCATCAAGGGCCTGGGAAGGTGGGTGTATTTAGTGAGTGAAACTCCTCCCACATGATGGGTGGGTGTACTGAGTACGATTCTGCCTATATCAAAGGAGAGGCTACTGAATGAGGCTCCTTTCTCACTGGGTTAGTGTACTGTGATTGAGGCTTGTCTTGTGTAAGGGATGTCCAGTGAGTAATTACTTGATTTATATCCTGTAAATATGAGGTTCTTTGAAAAAATAATGGTGGGCTTCACTATGTGGGTAGCACTTTGCAAGAGGTATATGTTGTTTCTTTCATATTAATGAAGTTCATCAGTCCTCATACACTTACACCATAGGGACTGAGAAATAAATTTGCATCATGTTTTTTTTTCAGGGTCTTTAAGATAATGGATGATGACAACAACCGTAGTTTGGACCTGAAGGAGTTCATGAAGGGTTTAAATGACTATGGTGTGCTCATGGAAAAGGATGAGGCTATGAAACTCTTCCAGCAGTTTGACAAAGATGGCAGTGGTCTCATCGACTTTGACGAATTTCTTGTGACACTCAGGGTTAGAACATCGGTCAGATGTCCAGCTGTGCACAATATGTCCAGTACAATGCTATGCATCTGTGCATTTATAAAATATTTTAACCCAGCATATCATTGTGTGATTGCAGCCACCCATGTCCAATGCCAGGAAGGAAGTGATTATGGAAGCATTCCGGAAGTTGGACAAGACTGGTGATGGGATCATCACTGTTGAGGATTTAAAGGGAGTGTACAATGTCAAGAACCACCCAAAATACCGGAATGGAGAGTGGACAGAGGAACAAGTATTTCGACAGTTCCTAGATAACTTTGACTCACCTTATGACAAGGATGGGAAGGTATGTGGTCAGATCACATTTTTTGTGGTGTCACAAAGTACTTTGTATGTATCACAAAGGCTGTCCTCAATGCAGTGAACAGCCACAGGTTGTCTGTGGCGAAATATTCCAAAAATGCTGTTTGTTGAAAGGGTTCTCATAGAAGCTGGGTAATGGGTAGGTAGAGCAGAAATTAGTTTATTTGCAAAAAGCTAAAAGAAGCTGGAGGGTGACACGGTGGTTCAGCGGTTAGCAATGTTGCCTTGCACCTCCAGGGTTGGGAATTCAAATTCCCTCTGCTCTCCTCTTTGCGTGCAGGTTACATGTTCTCCCTGTGCTTTGTAGGTTTTCTCCAGATACTCCAGTTTCCTCCCACGGTCCAGCTGATTGATGTTTCCAAATTGTTTGCAGTGTGTGATTGTGCCTTGTGATGTGTTGGTGCCTCACATTCCCCTTGTCCCCTAAGCTACCTGAGATAGGTCTCAGGCCCACCTTCCCCTCCTGATCTTGTAAAGGATAAGCAGTGTGGAAGACAGATGAGAGCAGCTGTTTGCAGAGACAAGACTTTCAGTCACTATGGATTTAATACACTAACAAAATGTTACATTTGTCTTGAATTTGACCAGTACAAGACATTGTGGAGCAAAATTTGTAGTGTTCCAGGTCTGTGAGCAGCAAGACTTTATCCAAAAGTGGCATCTACACGGATGTTAATCCAGTGGTGCCTTTGAAACCCGCTTTAAACCATTATGTATAAACAAACTGTTTTGCCAGTTTGGTAAAAGCAAGACCTCTGCTGTGGCAAAGCTGAGGCAGAACAAATCTACATTTAACACAGATTTTAGCTCTTGCATTTATAGACTCTCTATATATGAGCTTAGTGGAAATAGAGATCACCGATTCGTCAAATGAAAGAAATGCTTGTACAGAGCAAACCTACCTAAAGTCATTACAGGGATTTTACAATAAGTGTTGAAATCAAACTATTAGAGACCAAATTACACACTAGAGCTCTTTGAATTTAGAAACATTCAAAATATTTAGCAGGGACTACAACACCTTCAAGATAGCACCTGCTGTTGGTACTCTGGCAATTAAAAGTTAAAAAACATCTTAATTACTGCTAAGTGAAAAGAAGTGCTATAATTAAATACAGACATCAAGCAGTTGTAGGTCAGCTAGATTGTGATTCTGTAAGAGTTACTGTTATTGTGTGATATACTGTGATTACCTTCAGTTCTTTACCATTTAGCTTTTTTTTAAGTTTTTTAAAGTTTTGTGCTTTACAGTTTGTCTTTGTTTACCTGTGCCTTGTTTCAGTTGTGTTAATTATGTGGTCTTGAATTAATACCTTGTTTAGACCAATAAAGCACACCTTGGACACCATGTCCACACAGTCTCTTCCCTCCCAATAACACCGTTTTTAATAATGGTAACAAAGATACAAAGTCAGTTCCTGGGAACTGGAGACTTAGCTAAAAAGGAAATACTAAAAGGACTACGCATGAACTAAAAGGAAATGCATGTTATATAGACAAGAATCCTGTAACAGTGTGTAGAACTACAGATCATTGAACAAGGCTTTTACAATTGCATGTTTAAAATGTACCCATAACACATTTCAACAACCCAAGCATGTGGCCTAATATCTCTAGGGGTGTGTGACTGAGTCTGGCTAAGCCTCTTTGTGTGTGTGTGTGTGTGTGTGTGTGTGTGTGTGTGTGTGTGTGTGTGTGAAGTGGCATGTATGTTTTCCCTTTTCTCTCTTTCTGTTTTTATCTGTAATGTACTTTCTTTGCCATTACAAAGACATCAGTTCATGTGAAATGGAAAAGTTGTTTTGCATGCAATGTGTTTTGTGTCAGCTTGTACACTATTCTGTTTTGATGCAATAGGTCACCCTGGATAAGTTCATGAATTACTATGCAGGTTCCATTGACACAGATGTCTACTTCATTGTTATGATGAGGAATGACTGGATGTTTTGAGAACTCTAAGAATTTATAACTTAATCTGCAAATTCTTAGGATAACCACAATTGAAATCTAACTTCTGGGATGTGGACAACTCACCTTCCAAAAATCGAATCTCTTCTGTAACTTCTGTTGTTTTTTTTTTGTATTTGAGTCTTAAGATTTTGGGTTTCCATTTTCCATAGCTAGACATAGTCAGAGAGATTTTTCGGCCGTCTGAAAATTTGTCAAATGGAACAGGCCAAGGCATACTCTCAACGTACTAACATCAAGTCTGTCTCTGTATCCCTCAGGTCACCAAGGAAGAGTTTTTGAACTATTACTGTGGAGTCAGTGCCTCAATTGACAGCGATGTGTACTTCATTCTGATGATGAAGAATGCTTGGAAATTATGATTTTCTATTGTTTTTTTTGCCTTTTTATTGGTTGCTTAAACATTTCAACAGAAGCTTGTATAGCAAGCACATCAGTAATACTATCCCACATTTCAATTAAATAAATCTGGTGCTCTGTAAATGTTATTTTTTAGTTGAATCTGAATTTCCCATAAAAAAATTTTAAGCGCTGCAGGCACTATCCCTTATGATGGGCCTGAATCATTTAC